>PVHX01008558.1:0-82633 GCA_004024805.1 Geosciurus inauris | reverse complement strand
TTCATTATCCAAGGTTCTGTCTTCCAGGTGATCTAGTCAGCTGGTGATGCTTTCTATTGAGTTTTTTATTTGGTTTATTGTTTCCTTCATTTCAAGAATTTCTGATTAATTTTTTTTCACAATCTCTAGCTCTTTCTTAAAGTAATCTTTTGCTACTTGTAATTTCTCTCTTATCTCTTTGTTAGAATGATCAATGGTTGCCTTTATTTGCTCTCCTCTTTCTTTGTTGGGTTGATCAATTTTTGCCTGTAATTGTTCACTTATGTCATTCTTTAGTTCACTGATCATTTTGATTATGTACATTCTAAATTCTTTCTCTGACATTTCATCAACTGTGCTGTCAATGGATTCTGTTACAGTGGTATTCAGGTTTCTTTGGGACACTTTCTTCCCTTGTTTTTTCATGTTGATTGTGTATCTTCCTTTCTTGAAATACCAATCTGAGGTATTGCGGCTTCTATCCTATAATCTTGTATTGACCCTCCAGATTACCTGTGTCTCACCTTGGAGCTACTTCTGTTCCCCCAGTTTCCCCAGTTGGGCACTACTGCCACTAAAGTTGGTGGCGGAGGTAGTAGATGTACCTCTAGAGGGCAGTGAGAGTGGTCTTGGCTAGGCTCCTGAGGTGGCCCCTGAGGGCTCTTTTGCCCCTCTCTTGCACTTCTGCTGGTGAACAGTAACTCTGGAGCAGAATTGGAGGCAGGCCAGGTCTCAGGCAGGGTCACAAGCTGGAGAGTCTGTGTGTGACCCTTACAGTGAGTGTGAGCTCCCCTGGGGCTGGAGGCTCTGATCTGCCTTCAACTGGCACTCCTGGCATTCCCTAAGGGCAGTTTTGTGTCTTCTGTCTTGCCTGAACCCAGGAACTCTGGAGCGGAACTGAGTTGAGCCCAGAGCACACTTGGGTGGGGCCTCTTCACCCTGGGATCTCTGCAGGCCACTCTTACACTGGGTGTGTCTTCCTCTGTGGCTGGTAGCAATCAGTCTCTGGTCAACCCTTAGTTTGGAAACCTGTGGAGTTTCCTGAGGGCAGATCTGGGCCCTCTATAGCTCCTGCCATACCTAGGAACTCTGGAGCAGAACTGGGGCAGACCCAGGCTGCCCTTGGGCGGGGCTGCCTCACACTGGTGTCTCTGGAGCGACTCTTGCCCTGAATTTGGGCTCCCCAGTGGCTAGAGGTAGCAGTCCCTGGTCTCCCTTTGGCTGGACAACCGTGGAAGTTCCTGAGGGCGGATCAGGGCCCTCTGCGGCTCCTGCCAGTCCATAGGAATTCTGGAGTGGAACTGAGGCGGGCCCAGGCTGCCCTTGGGTGGGGCTGCCTTGCACTAGGGTCTCTGTGGGACTCTTATTGAGTTTGGGCTCCCCAGTGGCTAGAGGTAGTAGTCCCTGGTCTCCCATTGACTGGACACCTGTTGAGGTTCCTGAGGGCTGATCTGGGCCCTCTGCGGCTCCTGTCGTTCCACAGGAACTCTGGAGCGGAACTGGGGCAGACCTAGGCTGCCCTTGTGCAGGGCTGCCACGCACTGGTGTCTCTGGAGCGACTCTTACCCTGAATTTGGGCTCCCCAGTGGCTAGCGCCTGGAGCCGTGTGTCCACGGGAGCAACCGCTAGGGACCTTGTGTAGTTGGGTGGGCACTGGAGCCAGGTACCCCGTGTAAAAGCAGGCCCTGCCTGGGGCGAGCCCTGGGCTGGGGCTCCATGCTGCCCACAACTGAGCTCTACCACTGCTTGCTGCTGAATTCATGCTGCTTGTGGCAAACACTGCTGCCTGGTGGCCCTGCGTACATGCGCAAGTGAAATTCCTGTGGGGACACCTGTAGGTTGATGTCCAGAAGCTGGCTGGGAGATGGTATTTCCACAACTTCAATCCTCGGTTCTGGAGAGACTCTGACCGCGGCGTCCTTCTAGGCCGCCATCTTGGAACCGCCCCTATTAATCACTCTTTATAGGCTTAGTGCCAAGAGATGTTGAAAGATACAAACTATATTGAAACATAAATATTCTTTATTTATAAAAAGCTGACCATCCCAAAATATTCTTTAATGACCACTTTAGCTTCCAAATAACCTTTCCTAATAACCTTTTGTAGTTTCCAAAACCTCATGTTCAAGCACCCCTCTCCCTTTGATTAGCACCAACAACATTCTGGAACTAGGAGGGGTTGCTAAGAATGATAATAACACTTTGAATATTGATGATGATAACAACCAAAATATCATTACTATAATTATATATACAAGCATGAATTCATTAGTTTGGTCCTTGTTTAAAGTATTTCCTAAGAGAGTAGCTTGAGAATACCAACAACTTGCATGGCTCAAAATAACATGTTAGGACTGGGGATATATAGCTCAGTTGGTAGAGTGCTTGCCTTGCATGTACAAGGTCCTGGGTTCAATTTCCAGCACCACCAAAAAAAAAAAAATGTGGAAAGTATTGAAAAAGTGGTAACTTAAACAATGAAATTGGAAGCAGTCATTATATACAAACTTAGCTATTAGAAGCAATTGATTTAATGAGATATGCATCAAGATATGTGGAGTTCACTTGAGGAACATGTTAGAAAGCCTCACTTGTGTAGCATGAACCAGTGTTGAACAGGAGTGCTGACTTGCTTCAGTAGAGAACATGGACGCTTCTCTCATTTGCCAACTGTTTGAACTTTAAATTTCTTACCGAATTGAGAGATCTTGTTTTTGAATTTTCAATTTGTGTTTTATTCCATCACATAATAGAATATTTAAATCTCAGGAGAATCCTGATAAACTTCAGTGAGGCGTAGACCATTATGGATTCATTTTGAAATAATAATCACAAATATTTTATCCAGATTCTCAGTATCAACTCTGAGCCCTGAATAAATATCAGTAAATTCATGACTCTTGATCTGATCAGTTATCCCATTTTCCTTTGTGCTTTATAACTGGTTTTTGATATTTTCTGTTCTACTGTTTGCTTTCATTACTGACTGCAAAACTTTATTCAGAATCCTATACAATTTCTTGTTAAAATACCATCAAAGACTAATTCTCTGAAACCTGGAATTTTATGGGTTCACACCACTGTGAAAATTTAAGTTCACTGAAAAGTGTGACCAAATACAGACTGAATTTTTTGAAGCATAGCTGGATAAGTGAATATTGAATGGAAATTTGAACAGGGAAAAATGATGCAAATATTTTTTCAGAAATAATTAGCATTTTAAGATGTGTAGCCCCATTAAAGAAAATAGTTATTGGAAGATATTTGTGTTCATTAAGTTCAGTACTGCACCTACTCTACCCACTAAAGGCATGTCTTGTCTTCAAACTAAGTTAAGTTAAACTTTGGGTAAACCTTTCCTGATCACATTAGTCCATGTGATTTTTCTCCCTGCTAAACTGTAGACAGTTACTCTCTGAATCACACAGCTAATTAACATTTATTGCCTCTAGGTATTCAGTCTCATTTAATCAACAGAATTATAATCTCTTCAAGGAAAAAGATCGGGCTCTATTTTGTTTTGTTTTTTCATATTCCTGCAGGTGCTTAGCCTGAGTATTTGCAATGAGATACTTTGTTGATGGATTCATTGAAACAAATGTCATGCTATTGCTCACTTTGGTAACTGAATGAGCCAGTGAGCAGACAGAGAGATCATATCTCAAAGAAGAAAAAGGGAAAAGAGATTTGTTTCCTAACAGAACTGGACAAACAATTCGAGTCAATTCAGATCAATGGACGTTTATTACCCAGACTGCTGCAGGCCACATTGATCTCGTCCCTCTCTGAACTTCTGGGCACTCTTGTCTCTAGTATTCAGCAAGACATTTCGTCATGTACTTTCTTCTATCATGATTTAACTGTTCAGGGTAGGTTTATCTCTTCTCTATTAGGTAGAATTAAGTTTGAACCAAGTGATAATTACTTACATCCAACTATTTTGATCTTAACAAATTGCAGCATTTTGTGATTCTATATAAAGTATGCTTGAAAGCTGGGTCTGTGTCATATTTTGTTTATCAATCAGTCTTTCTAAGCTTGAGAGCTTGCTTGGTAAATGGGTAAATTTTTTTTTACTCATTTAATCAATTCAAACACAAGTCAATCAAAATGTCATAGAAACTATGCTTATAGAAAATGAATTAAATGACATAATATGTATTATGTTACAAATACTTTATTACATTGTACATTCAAAAATATAGGTATACATGTTCACATTTTTTTTTATACCTGTATCTATATCTTTATATGAGATAAATGAGTTTGGTTCAAAATTTAAAAATCAGGCAAGTTTCTTAATAGTTAATCAGAAAACATAGGATCGTGTAACAAGTAAATGAGTGCACATTTTCTTGGCCAAAATTAGGAATCTAGTTATAGTGCAGACATTTGAATTCTACGAAGTCTCCTATCTAAGCCAGGCAAATCAGCAAGCAACTCCTTGGAGCATATGGATGGTTCCATGTTCAATAAATTCTCTGCAATAGACTACTAGCTGTGCTGATCACCTACTTGACTGTCTAATTTTCCTGACCACCAAGAAATTTTTCTATGTGTCTAGCAGATATGTCTTAGTAGGATTTAAGTCCATTTTTTTTTCTTATTTAGCCCTCTGTAAAGCTATGTCACTATTGATCAACTGCTTCCTCCTCTCCCTTTGCTGCCTGAATGGTGAGAAGATTTAGGAATTGCCATCTAGTTAACAAGCACTAAGGAACCTGCCTGTACCATCTGTGCTCATTTAATATCTGCTTTAAAGAAATCGTAGTTTAAGAGAAAGAAATTGTGGTAGTATTTCAAGGTGATGGAAAGGAAAATACATATGTAGTGACTTAGGTTCAAAATACTGGCCTTAGGAAGAATTGTTATTATAATTAGTGTCAATGGTGATAGACAACCTTTTTGCAACTGTCTGTGAGAAATACCTGTGAAATATGTCCCGAAAACAGTCTGGCTACTGAGTAGCTTTCAAACACAGATTTAAATACCTGGAACCCTCAAATATAGAATTCTGCCTTCACGAGTGCTTTGCCTCTTCTCTGAAATCTGTCAACCAAAGTTGCCACTTATTTCCTTCTTCCCTTCCTCTTTTCCTGCCCAATATGACACATCCTGAAGTTATAGTTTAAGATTCTCTCACTGAAGATGCTCTTCTCTTCTCTGACTTCTGCAATTGTAATTCGGACTCCATTATTTTGTTATTTGCAAGTTTAGTCTATATTTTAATTGACTCATATGATTTATTGTCCTCTGTCTAGTAATATTACAATTTTTTAAAGACAACAGTGCACATTAACTGATGAATAGTCCTTGCTAGCACCATTCTTATTTTAGCTTTCTAATAGGCAAAACAATATGTTCTATACCGTGAAGCACACACATCAGAGATTATTGATTATTATTATTATCAGACTCAATATTATGAAACAAGCTCAACTTTCTCTAAGTGTACCATTGCTGTTCCTGATTTCCCTTAATATTTTTTTTCTTTTTTGTGGTACTGAGGATTGATCCCAGAGATGCTTTACCATTAATCCACATCCCAGCCCTTTTTATTTTGAGACAGGGTCTTACTAAGTTACTTAGGGCCTCACTAAATTGCTGAGGCTGGCTTTGAACTTGTAATCCTCCTGCCTCAGTGTCCTATGTTGCTGGGATTACAGGTGTTCACCATCAGACCTGGCTTAATGTTACATTCTTGAGCTACCCTTATTTCATCTAATTTTGCTAAACAGTGGAGAAACAATGAAAGGATCCTAAATATGCTTCCAGTGGTTTAGCAATGAATAGTGAAAAACATTGAGTCCCTAGATCCCACCTCAATATGCATGAAGTATATTGTGACTATGTACTCATAATTCCCTTTTAATTTATTATTTCATCCATAATCTGAGAAGCATTTTATGTGACAGTAACAAAAAATGGGGACACATTAGAGTGAAGAAGTTTGGAGCAAGGGCTGCTGATCCAAACCATGAAGACCAGCTTCATTATTCATACACATGTGGTATTAGGCAGGTTATTCAATCTTTCTAAGGCTTAGTTTTTCATCTCTAAAATGAGGCTAATATGAATGTTCTCTTTGATATGCAAACACTAACGCAAAGTAAGTGGGGTAGAGAATAGACGTACTTTGGATTAGACAAAGGGGAATGAAGGGAAGGGAGTGAAGATGGGAATAGGAAAGATAGTAGAATGAATTGGACATTACTTTCCTATATTCCTATATGAATACATGACTAGTATAAATCCACATCATGTACAACCACAAGAATGAGAAGTTATACCCCATGTATGTATAATATGTCAAATACATTCTACTGTCATGTGTAACTACAAAGAACAAATGCAAAATTTAAAATAAATAAAAATAAAAAACAAAATAGGGCTAATAATAATACTTATATCACAAATTGTATTAGGAATAAATAATTTAATATATGATAAATATTAAATATTAAATTAAATTAAAATAATAGCTGTTACTGAGCAAACACTCTTGAATATTAGCTGTTATATATTGAAAGTATTATTAATTTTTTGAAATATTATTAAACGCATTATGTTAAAATACTTTATAATAGTCTTAAAACATCTCAAGTATGTGCCCTGTGGGACAATTAGACAAGGTACAATTGGGACATAGAGTGAGGAGTGCCTAGCTTACCAAAGGACTCAAAGGTACTTCATAGAAATGCTGTTTTTCACATACAAAGTATAAGGAAGCAATCTCCAGGCAGAGGAAACATTTACAAAATGGAATTATACCAGACTAGATGCAATGCATATTGTACGAACAGATCACTGAGATCTGTAGTCTTTGACCTGGAGGCTTATGTTTAGAGAAGATGAAACACATGGAAGATATCCATAGCAACAGATAACATGTAATAGATTTCATGTGAGTACTGATAAGCATGTAATCATATCTGGCCTTTATTACGTATCACTCAACCTTTACAGTAACTCTATATGGTAGAATATTTTTTCCCCACATTACAATTAGAGAAAATGGCATATAGAAAAGTTGATAAAAGCTACCCAAGGTCATGAAAATAGTTGGTGGTTGAACAAGATTTTCAACAGAAAGTAATGTATTAAGGTTGAGAAACAAGGTGTTTATTTGTGGTTGTGAAACAAGACATTGAGCCTGTGTGAAAGGGCATTTAAGCCCAATAGAAGAGTAGAATCTGCATAAGGAAAATTAGGATTTAAGGCACAGTGTTAGGTACACAGGCCCTAAGAGTAAAAATTTAGAAAAGCATGAAAAACAATTAATTCTTTTTCTCACAGTACACTTGTCTTTTCTCTTAAATAAAATATTTCAAAAATGGCTGACAAAATATAAATAAAAAATATACATTCAAGGATAAGGGTGGGTATGTAGGTGGGTATAAAGATAGATATGAACAGATAGGTCAAATTTTTCCCTACCCCCAAATAATAATTATTTACAGATTATCTACCTGTAAACACTTAATTATTCTCTAAATTGTTTTTAACAACATTTGTCAAAATAAGACAAAAACCTTAGTGAACATCAATCACTCTACTATGAAATGCTGGTTTTGAAAGTTGCATCTGAATTGCCTTTCTTAAATAATCTCAATCCAGATAGAAAAAGAAAAAAAAATACTTTTAAAAAAGAAAATAGATAAAATTTGGAATAACAGGTATGCTATTTCTCTACCAATCACCTCAATCCTATTGACCTTTTCCTCAATTTAAGTGATTCCAGGCCATTGTGTTTGCTTTTTATTCTCTGTGTTGATGCATTTTTATTTCTGCCCTATTTTCGACTTTGGGTTCTTATTCCCTTGAAGTTCAAGGCTTTCTGACTGCTTCTTCCACCTCTCAATGGGAGGCTGGGGCTACATGCACAAAACTGTGAACACTAACCCAATTCAGACAATTGCATTTACAAATCTGAGCCATTTAAATAATTCTTCTTTTTGCCACTTAACTTACAACATCAGTCCTGTGAGTCCTGTCAATCACATTCCAGCTAAAGTCGCAATTATGCCCAGGAACAGTCACTCCATTCAGTCCAACAGTCAATTTAACCGACATCTTTCCCACTAACTTGAGTGGTCAGTGGGAGTGACAGATTTGTTGCTTCAGAGTCTTACAGAAATAGCTTTCAAATTCATCTTATAAAAGTGTCTCTTCAGCTAGTCCTGGGTGGCTTTCTGATGCTTATGCAGTGGAGCAGTTATTAAAGACTCTCTCCATGAGTGAGTGGCAGAGCAGCTTTAAAACAATTACAAGCATTTAAAAAGTAATTATCAGAGCATTCTAATGCAAACAACATATCTATTTTGACTACCATGAACAACTCTGTACAAACATTTCTCCCTCTCTCCCTGTCATAGATGTGGTTATCCATTTCATAGAAGATTTAATTACAAATTTGTCTTCCTTATCTTCTGGGCACACACTGCCGCTTCAGAAAAACAGAAATAATACAGGTGATGGTGGCAGAAGGGTTAGAGTGAAGAGAAGTAAAGAATAAAGATTTAAGGTTATGAAGGATTATTTTGCTTTTAAATAGAAGTACATGTTTTCTTGTAACCATTAACCTAAAAATTGTCTAATTTACAATTCATCAGTAATTAACACATTCTGGGAAAGTTAATACATCATAACAAAATGTTTTCTTTTTATATATATATTTAATGAATGAGACTGAATATTTTTGTTTTGTTCTGTTTTCATTTGGTTTTTCTGTTAGTAACTAGGTTATACAACCTTTAGAAACATACCAGTATTAACATGGGCACACATGTTTTATATGATTTATTTGCTATTATTTATTTGCTAATCTTAAATTCTATAGTTCATGGCATATTTTTTTATGAAAGATAAATTAAGACATAGGCTACTATGTACTTGTTAAATTCATATGAACACTATTCTCTAAGAATATTACAAGCCTCTTGGCTTGTTCTGTAAAATAGACCCTCTAGCCACATGAAGCTATTAAGTGCTTAAAATGTGGTTAAGTGAATTGAGATGTGCTAAAAGTGTAGAATACTCAAGGGACAGAAGACTCGCTTTCCAAACAACTACAAAATATCTTATCAGAATTTCTATAGTGATTACCTTTGGGAATGATAATATTTTGGATCAAATAAATTATATCCTAAAACTAATTTCACCTGTTTCTGATTTTTCACTGTAACAAGCAGAAAATTTTTAAATTGCCATATGGCTTGCATTATATTTCTATCTGATAGCAGAAATCTAGATAGGAAAGGCTGTATCAAGAATCTATGTTGGCATTGATATAAGGATTTATTCATTCTAGAAGACTGTGGCCTTGAAGGAGATGGTGCTTTGAGGAGAAAAGAAACTGATTCTTGACTGTAGTCATAATTAGTCTTGGAGTTGAGGGCTACTTAAGTCCAAAATGGTGCCCACTGACCAAACTTTGGGCAGAAGACTAATGCTTTTTCAGCCTTGGAATATAATACTGAGTCTATCAAAGGGAACATTTGATTGGAGGGAACAGAGAAGAAGGGAGAGATGAAGCAATAAAGAAAGCCAAAACACCAAAAGAAATTAACCACTAAATTTTAAAAGCAAATAATCTAGACTTTCATTTGTTTCTCACATCAGTGATCCATCCACAGAGGCAGTTTCATAGCTTAGTATAAAATAGTCTTTTGTTCTTGTTGCATACTTTTTGGGAATTTTATATTTCTTTGGTAAGATTCCAGCCCCCTACCCCTTCCACTGTTGTTACCTTAATTAGCAGAATATTTTTACTGCTATATTTCCATCTTTTTTTTTTTTCTTTTTATCCCTATCATCAAGCCTCATATTATGCTCCCTGAGAATAAACTATTCATCAGTGAATTCTCTCAGTATAGTGCTAAGGACCTGTGAGAGAGTGTTTACCACCACATACCTCATTAAAAAATAACTGAGGAGTAGAAAACCAATGCTATGTATGAAAGGTTGTATGCTATAATAATCTCAGAAATTTATTTTAATATATCTCATCAAAAAATATGTAGAAAATTACCTTATCCAATCAGTCAAATTGAAAGTCTGGCTCCTGTCTAACAATTCCTTGTTTAGGGACCAACTTACATTCCAGAGAAACATGCCTGAGCATGGTTGTCATGAAAATGTAATGCTTCTCCTTCAAATGCTAATGACTGTTGCCACTTTATCATCCCAATGACCCCTCTAATAGGAATTTCATTAAAATAATGCCATTCTTTGTGATGTTTATAGAGATAATCTCCTCTGAAATGATAAAACTCTAAATCATTCCCCAACATCACAATGCCTTGCTGTGAGTCAAGCAATGGCACAAGTGGTCAGCTGATGCAGGAAAACAATCAATAAGCAAAATAACTCCTATTTCTGAATATCTGTGCGGACATCAATATTTTCTGATCAAGATGAAATCAAGTTGTACTTTCACATGATTTGCAATTAGTGACTATGTGTCTAACATACCTTTGCCAGCATAGGATAAACAATACAACTCAAGAATAGCTAAGTGGAAGACCCGCAGAAGTTATGGAGAGGAGGTGCCAGTCTTCCATGCCCTCTTTTGGTGCACCACCCTCCCATCATTTGGTGTGTTCACCAATCCAGACATTCTTGGAGATACATAAATACAACATTTGTTTATGTCATTATATGCTTTAAAATTATGTTCAGCTGTTATGGTTTGGATGAGCTGTCCCCCAGAAGCTTATGTGTGAGATAATGTGAGAGGGCTGAGAAGGGAAATGATTGGGTTGTATAAGGCTCTTACAACTCAATTATGTTCAGCTGTTATGGTTTGGATGAGGTGTCCCCCAGAAGCTCATGTGTGAGATAATATGAGAGGGTTGAGAAGGGAAATGATTGGGTTGTAAGAGCCTTAACCCAATCAGTGAATTAATCCCCTGATGGGATTAACTGAGTAGTAACTGGAAACAGGTAGGGATCTCACTGCCTCTGCTTTCTGATCATTGTATGAGCTGTTTCCCTCCTCTACACTCTTCCACCATGATGTTCTGCCTCACTTTGAGCCCCAAGGAGTGGAGCCAGCTGTCTAAGGACAGAGAACTCTGAAACTGTGAGCCTCCAATTACCCACCTCTTCCAGCCATACCCCACCTCCCTCTAGCTACCATCAGTTAATCCCATCAGGGGATTAATTTACTGATTGGGTTAAGGTGCTCACAACCCAATCGTTTCCCCTCTGAACCCTCTCACATTGTCTCACACGTGAGCTTTTGGAGGAAACCTCACATCCAAACCACAATATCAGCTTATTAATGCTTCTTAATCACTTGTTAATCAGAATCTATTACTAACTTGCAAACCCGTAGCTTCAATCTACACACTGTTCTACTGAAAGGAAGTATGTACAATACCTAGGCGTTTGAATTTCAGGAGTGCCCTTTGTCCTAACAGAAAGTGCACGCCTCTCACCACCCCTTATCTTCCACAATATTACTTTTTTTCCCCCCTCACAATGTTACTTTTCATGTTAATACTCAACTCTAGGAGTTCACAGTACCAATATGGATTAAGAGATCTTCCTTCATAATTTTTAATACCCTGAACAGATTCCCATTATAGCTCTCTTTCATTAAGCTCAAAATGATCTTTTATATCTTCTAGTCAGCTGCATTAATTTTTCTCTTAAAATATGAACCAGCCTACTACATCACCAATACTTAGGACACCACCTATTACTGGGTAATGTAGTTTCTTTGGTTTTTGACTTGTTGAAAAAAAGATTTCAGCCAAGAGACAGTAGAAAATGCGTAAAGAGTTCATTTAGTGGGGCTGGGGTTATGGCTCAGCAGTTGAGCGCTTGCCTCACATATGTGAGGCACTGTTCGATCCTCAGCACCACATAAAATAAATAAAGATATTGTATTCATCTACAACTAAACAAAATATTAAAAAAAAAAAAAAAGAGTTCATTTAGTGAAATGAAAGTATGCTCCTAGGAGAACCTGGAGTAGGCCCTACCAAGAGAGAAAGGCTGGTGGGGTTTTCACATGACAGGTTTTTATATTTGGTTTAGAAACCTTCTTCTTCATATTTTATTATTTGGGAGGTTACCCATAGTTTCTCACTATTGTTTAGTGCCCCAGTGCTCTGTGTATGCGCCAAAGTTGGAAAGTCCCATAGGCTGGTTATACCCACTACATTTTAGTTTTAAGAAGGTATTGTCTATCCCTGAAAAGAGCCTTCTTAAAACTAAAGGTGGGTTTATGAGTGGTATTTTTGTTACCTGACATAAAATGATCTTTTGTCATTTAAGATTGAGTGAGCCCTATTTTCCCTTCTCCATCCCCTTGCTAATGTCTAGTGATTTATTCTTACATACCTAGGACATAGAAGGTGCTTTATGTATTGATGGACTTTTTATAAACAAATACTGGTCAAATTAGTTTCTTGTCTTAGTATGATATTCTTCTCTTAGTGCTCTTATTCCTCATGCATTTTGCTTACCTCCAATGAACAGCTCTGTAGAAGGCATCATATCTATATAAAATTTATGCTGATGGAACAAATGGACTTGGGGAGTACAGAGAAATGATATGGAGCAAGGGCTTGCTGCCCACATGCATAGAAAGATAATACTATGGAACTGGCTTCTTACAAAAAGAAAAAGCATCGTTGCAAGGGCAAATAGCAAGGAGGCCTTGCTAGATCTACCTGCCTAATGTGTTGGTAGTCGGAGAATTTATAGGAAGGGAGAGGGCAGAAGCTGCTTATTGACTGGATGGTGAGAAGGGGGAATTGTGGAGTTCTTTTGTTAAGGTGAACACAGCCATCATGCTTCACAGGTCACATGTTTCTTTTCTGGATAGTTATCATGTTGTTTGTAGTGAATTATGGTTTATGACAATAAAAAGTTATTGACTAAATGAACTGGCTTCTTCTGTGCATGTACAGGCTTGAAAAGTTGGTTCCAAACAGTCCTTAAGTAGACTCTGGAAACTTTTCCTAAAAGGCAACTTCAGTACTTCACTATCTAAGGAATTTATTCCAGGGTATATAGAGGTCTTAGTTGATTTCTAGAGAAGAAAGGCACAACATATTTGGTGTTCATGAATATTCCTGATAAAACGCTCAATGCATGTTCAGCTTCAGAGTAAAGATGAAATGGGAAATCTCCACTTGTGATTCCTATAGTTTACCTTAATTAGCATGTTCCTCTGGGAATGTGAACATCTCACTATACAGTGTCTATTATGTATATTATCAATCTATTCTCTCTCTAATCACTCTGAGGGAAATATTAAGAAACCCATTTCACTTAATACAAAACAAATAGTAATCTATTCCTACACATAGATTGTATTACCTGACCATAAATAATAAAATATTTTTGATTTGCAATTTGGTTTGTCTTTACAACAAATTTCAGAGATGTTTAAGAGTGTTGGGCTCCACATAAATTTTCTCTGTTGTCCTGTAATGATTAAGAGTACAAACTTTTCATATCAGAGGGATGTGTAACTAATATCTGGTTCAGTTCTATAACAGATTCTAATCTATAACACAACAGCAGTTAAATTGAGTAAGCTATGTAATATCTCAGCCTCCAGTTTTCCTATCTGCAAAATGGGGATAACAGGGTTTGGGGGAGGTTAAATGAAGTGTTACCTGAAGAGAACAGTTTATTTCATTAATTCTACTAAATATTCCATTAGGTACTGGGTCCTCTAATGGCTATGGTTAGTTATTATCATTCTTCATTCTAATCATTTTGGTGTCCTGAGTTTCTGACTTGCTACCCTTGAAAATAAATAGTTTTCTTTCCCTGGTAGTCATTTTTTCTGCAAAGTCCCAAAGTGTGATAGTATTTTTTCGCAAATATATGGGATAGAATATTATTATAATTGCATTTACATTTTAGGGAGGAAATTTGCCTTTAATAATTTTTAAGCATTTCCAATATAAAAAAGTGGTTAAATGCCATATGCATATGCTTAATGTCATATTCTCCACAGAAATTAAAAAAACTTTTGAATTAATTTTATTCTGAAATTCTGAAAATAACTGAACAAAAATGACATTAATCAATTTATCATTTATTAACCAACTAAAGTATTAAATACATTTCATAGTCATTTTTGTAGATTATTGATCAGCAGGAATCAACATAACAAAACCACTGCTCTATGTTTCTAAGAAGGAAAAAATTTTCATTCAAATCTTGTGCTATTAATTTAATACTTCATGCTAGTCAGAATAAAGGCACTAATATATATTTCTCATTTGTAAGAGATTAATGTTTTCAAAACTTTAAATTTATCACTCAATGTAATAATTAATAAAAATGCATTTGTAAGTTGACTAGGTTTAAAAATTCTAAATTATAATTTTATTGTTGGAGAAAAAAACACTTACAGAAGAATGGGTGATTGATACACAGTCCTGTAAAGATGCCATGTTCAATACTGTTCTAATAAAGAATTTATCTTGGATTTGTGTTTCTAAAATTAATGATTAATTAGATTAATTTATTATAATACCTCATGGAGGCTCTGTCCTCCTTTTTCAAATTTCTTTTTTTCTAGAGAGCACCGTTAGCACAGGAAGAACGATTTAAGATTCAGGTTCATGCAAATTCCCAGTAGCAATCATCTTTTATTTGCAATATTTCTAGTGTACACATTAGTTACTTTCCTATTCCAGAGACATTTTGACATCTTAGCATTATACATTGCTGAACGTGTGAAATTAACATAACATTTTTTCATATCTTTTGGGGAAAAGTTATCTTTCATCTAAAGATCAGGAATAATGAGCATTTAGTTGAATGACATTCTACCTTACATTCCAAAGTGAACCCAATTTGAAGGTCAATTTCTTCCTTTCTTCCTTAATAACAAAATAACTCATCCAGTTTGTGGTCAGATCACTAATGGAACCTCAATTATAGTCCTTCCAATTGGTTCAAATTGATAACATCTAATTTTCAAGAATCACCACCTGCAGAGGGGTTGTCAAATGCCTCCATTCATGCTTATCAACTGTGCTGATGTCCTGATATTGCAAAAGAAAGGTAATGCCTGAGTAGAGGTTCACAGGAAGTCAGAATAGCCCAAGCACTAATTGAAATCAGTTTCTTTAGTTTAATACAAGAAATGAAGAAAATATTTGCATTTACAGCAACAAAAGCTATATTTAAAATATTTAAAGGTATTTATTTATCATTTTCTTATGCCCAAAGACACCATTTGGCCTAACAAGTATGAAGCCCTGAGTTCAATTCCTAGCACTGAAAAAATAAAAGACATAATTGGTAGACTCAGTGGGTAGATTCCTATATTAAGAAATATTTCCTGTCAGAAATGTTGATATTTGACATAGTGCCCACTCGCAGAGGATTGTGTATTTTCAGATCTGGGTTATGGTCAAAACATATAGACTGGAAGGAAATAAGACATAGCAACAAGAGTAAAATCTACCACCAGGGAAGAGAATCCTGCACAGGTGAACTAATAGTAACATCAATACCAGCTGAGGAGAAGAATAATGCCTATTTTTAAAAAGCATTAATAAAATGAGTGCTTATAAAGTAAGCAAGCCATAACTTACTGGAAACTAGAAGAATCCATTTCTGAAAAGTATAGAGTAAAGCAAAGACAAGCATCAATGTGGAAGCAGGTCTTATAACTTATGTGGAGCCTGCTCCCTGAAAGTTACGAAAAGTAAATACGGACAATAGGGAAGTGGAGAACCCAGAAGGAGTTGCTTTTCTACACAACACTCTTCCTCACTGCTGCAGTAAATATGCTCAAGCATAAAAATGTTACCCTGACTCTCTTAGGAATCAGCCTTCCTTGGACTAAGCTTGGCCTTGGATGAGCAGCACAAGTAACACCTGTGAGTGTCTTTGATATCCAGTATCTCAGATCATAGCCCAGACTGACTGATTTCAAACATACAGAATAACCAGCTGTGCAAGTGATTCATATTCCCATAGAAGTCTGGAAGGCATAGGCCTAAAAAGCTTAAGTTCAGTTGTAAAGAAATCATCTGCCATTTCATCTTGTTTTGCTTCCCTGGGATGTTTTCCAATTCTACTTTTCACGCTCTATCCCATTTCTTATATGAAGATTTCTGAGGGACCTGGGTTTCAGGAAACTCTCTCTGAAGAACCTATATGTAATTTAATTTAAGACCACTTCTACATTAATGTGTACTTATATTTTTATTTGAGGAAATGTTACACGTATGTACATACGTGGCAATTTACTTGACTTGTAATTGGTGATTTATAGAAATTTATAGATTCAAAAGTTCAGAAGATGACAAGCAAATGGTCTTGTCAACTGTAGCAAACCAATCACAAATAAAAGAGTATGATGGCAAATAAAGAGGTCTGTTGCAAATGATAGCTCAATGAACACTGAAACTTAGCAAAATTATAATGACGATCCCTGTTTTTGATTTCCATTAACATACACATTAATTCTTCAGCGATCTCTTAAACTGACATATGAACTAATAGCAGAAAAGTTAGACAAAATTTCTGGCTTTTTTTTTCTATAAACTTTATTTTTTTCTATAAACTTTATTTTTTTCTATAATCTTTGTTTACTCAAGGTAAAAATGTATATTGTAAACTGGACAAATAAAGCAACATAGGTCTCAAATAGAAATAACTTGCATTTAAAATAATCTTTTCATTCATTTTTTTATTGGTCTCCTATACAACTACTACTATAGTTAATGTCCCTCTTGTGAAATTGTTGAGCAAAAAAAAAATGGCTAAGCACTATAATAACTGAAAATTTGGAGCTGGAATAACTTATATGTCCAAGTTATAAATCTTATTTAAAAGAGTATGTGAGCTTATGCACAGAGTATTATAAAATGTTAAATTTCCTGCTGAGAATTCTTTCTCTGGGAAGTAAGTATACACTAAAGCAAAACAGTGGTTTAAAAGGACCAGCCATTGGATTAAAAGTGAATTTTATGGCTTTTTTTTTGTTTGAGTCTCTACAATAAACAAGTATTTCTTTTTTAATAACATGTTTTGAATGAAATGTAACAAAAACCATTATCTAAACACCAAGAAATATTCATTAGATTCATTAGACTACATAATTACAATAAAGACATAGCTTTGAGCCATGGCTACACAATTTATGAATGTGATTATTTTTTTCTCTTTTTAATGGCAAATTAGTTAGATAGATGGCAAATTAGTAGAAACTCTGGCAAACCACATTAAATGTAACCAGTTTAAATGACTTATTTCTTTTTTTTAAGTTTATTTTATTTATTTATTTTTATGTGGTGCTAAGGATCAAACCCAGTGCTGCACACATGCTAGGCAAGTACTGTACCACTGAGCCACAAACCCAGCCCTAAATGACTTATTTCTATTGTTTTAAATCTACCTGGTTAAATAATATTATTTATGTAATTTTAAAGCATATGAGCAGAACAAAACAATAATTGAATAGCACAGGAATACGTAAAATGTCAACACTCATTCTTTCACCACATTTTTTTATTAGCTCATCATTTTATTATATTTGATTGTCATTGCACTGATTTTAAAGTATGAGCTTGAGCTATTTTTTCCTGATTTAGGTAAAAATCTTCTATGATGTAAGTTAATAATTTATACTGTATTATCTCTCAATTCTTCTTTTCTCCCTCCTCTTCCCATTTATATAGTTTAAAAATCACCTTAAATAATCAAACTCCACTTCATGTTTCATTTTCTGTTAATGTTATAGCTTTATTTCTTCCTGTTATAAGATAAAGATGATATCACCATTTCATTTCTCTTTCAGAGGTAGCAGAATATAACACCTCAAAATATGCTACTTTGGCATGAAGATTATTTTAATTTGAAGGCTATTGAGAAGAAGCAGGTATCATATTTAGCTGCATAACTATAGCAGATTTTATGCCATTTTTTTCCTAAAAAGTGGGGTACAGGGATTATGTGAAAAAAATTTAATTGTAAATGTATTACTTAAAAAGAATTTATTACTAAACTTTATTTAGTGCAAGACTAAGATTTGTGGAATATGCGTTAATATACATTAACATGAAATATTACAAATCAATGCACCTCATTTCTTTATGGTAGTTATGTGAACATTTTTCCCAGTCTGAAAAAACGTTAACACACTATTTGTTATTGACTTGTGCATTATAGTAAAAATATTACACTTGAGAAAATTTACTTGGACTTGCAAATTTTAATGTGTCCAAAGATAATGTGCCACCATAATTGGTTAACTGCTGTCATCAATGTCACTCATGTAAGATGCATTTACCATTACTACTGCAGGACTCCAAACAAACCTTTCAAGTTGACTTTCAGAAATACACTGACAAGGCATGTATGCTAAGAATTCTAGGCTAATGGCTTTCAGTGTTCAAGAAGACAAATGCACATATACCACTGGTGAATACATGCTGCTCTTTTATTTTTTAAGCAGCTTGACGAACAGAATTATACCAAGTGACAATTATGCAATAATAGGTTATAAACCAATTTTTGGACTAAAAATTAGAGTGCAATGATAATACTGTGTCAACAATTATGCTGTGAAATATAATGCAAGAGAAGCTCTCTGCCTTCCTCTTATTTGCCTAAAAGCAGTAGGTGAATCTTTAAAATTTTCCCTCTTTATTAGAAAGGACAAAATTTAATCACCAGAGACAATTCAAACCCTTCTCAGCATGGAATCAGCACCAGAGGAATCTACATAACAAACTTGACTAAATATTTTCAATATAGGTCTTCTCACTTTTATTTAGGAGAAAATACCAGGTTGCTGGTAGGTCTCATTGGAATTACCAGGGGATGGAGGATCTTGGTGAAAGGTAGGAGAGGAAAGACCAGAGCATCTGGTTCTATGGGCAGCTTTCCAATGAAGTCCTCTTTTCCAGCTTGTTTCTTGCTCCATCATCCAGCATGGATGCAAGCTAATATTGAGGTCTAGTTTCTGAAATTCCTTTAGTAGAGTCCCTTCCTCCATTATATGGCTACTACATATTATTAGTCACATTTCACTTTTTCCTCTGCTATTATGGTTTCATCAACCTTTTTAAGCGTGCTGAAGGATCTTGTATACTCATAGACCTTTTATTCTTTTTGTGGCTGCTGCAGTTTTATTTTGCTTGTTCTGATCTACTTTCCTATTTACAAGGTATTGAAAGAAAAGGAAGACAAATATATGTGTTCATAAGCTCTCTTGAGTGGAAATTCTTTTCCTTTCCTTTCCTTTTTTTTTTTTTTTTTGGTACCAAGGATTGAACCCAAGTGTGCTTAACCACTAACCCATATTTCTAGCCGTTTTTTATGTTTTATTTTTGTGACAGGTTCTCACTTAGTTGCTTAGAGCCTTGCTAAGTTGCTGAGGCTGGTTTTGAATTTGAGATCCTCCTATCTCTGCCTCCTGAGCTGCTGGGATTACAGGTGTGTACCACTGTGCCTGGCTTTGAACTGGAATCCTTTATCAAGTGTTTTATTAATATACTAATATTTTTAATTGACTAAAAAATCAGAATTGTATCTCTTATGTCATATATAGATAGATACACATACATACAATAAAAGGGATACTTTATATAAGTTAAGAAAAATGGACTATTAAGCATTATAAAATTATTTCTTAAGGATCATATTAGGTCAAATTTATAGGTTAAGTTGATCTTTACTCCCACAATGTTAACACTAATTTAAATGAGATCTAGGACTCCATGAAAAAACTTTACATATCCTAAAAATATTATGGCAGAAGTAATGATAATAAACAATAATTTCCACGTAAAAATTTAGGCATGTATTCTTCAAAGTTGTGCTGTGTGTGGTTTTCCTTCTGCTTCCCCAGAATACCTTTGTCATAGTTTTCATTTGATCACTACATTTACGAAAACGCAGATGTTTAAAAATCATGTAAAATATCATATAGAACCAGAGCTAAGCAGCCTATATTTAAAATATATAGAATATATTGGTATCACCATCACTCAATGCTTTCACACTGAAAGGCAATGGGTTAAACATTTAACATTCCCAGGAATATGTAATATTCACAATTCCTTGCGATAGGTAAAATATTTACCATGTTCTAAACAGTGAGGAAATTGAGACTCAGACCTGTTACATAACAATATCTGTTAAGCCTGTAGTGGTAGGGCTACCCCAACTCCACAGCTTTGGTAGCCATGGGGAGTGAATGTTCTAGAGCTGCAGGGATCTGTTGAAAGCTGTCATGGGCAGGCTGAAAGAACAGAACTGAAGCAACAGGAGCCAGAGGTCCAACAAGGACAGATGGTGATCCTCTACCCCTTTCTCACCTGTGGCATCTATCAAGCCAAAATCCCAGAAAAAGAAGTGAGAATTCATAGACCCCTTGTGACATTGAGAAGATGTCAATGATCTAGACAAACTATCTTGTTGCTGTATACTAAGGTTGGGCAGGTAAATTTTTTGAGAAAAAAATGACCCGGATTGAAGAGACTGACCACACCCAGCCCTGACATCTGTGAGAAAGAGACTGGTTCAGAGATAGATCAATCTATACACAAAACTGCCCAGTTTATTCTGAACACCCCAGCAGCCTACAGTCCCACTCATCCTGCCTAAACTGCTTAGACTTCCAAAAGCAACAGTAACAAAAAAGTTAATCTGGGCACAAATCACTGTCACATGCAGAAGATGATTGCCTGTTTTCTATGTAACATACCTGAGTTTTGCTGTGGCAGTTCTCATTTGCTTACTGCAGTCAACACTCAGCGGTCTGAAAAGCACAATTACGAATTTATAGTCTAACAACAGGTAATAGATAGACAATTATTTTATTTTAAAATATGCATATATTTCGAACATTAATTTACTTAATTTACTTGAAATTAATCTTAACTTTTTGAAACATGCATACTTGTATTTTGAAATTAACCTGCTTATATAATATTGAAAAATTTTATTAATTTTGACTCTGTTCCAAGAATAGATTTCTATTAGCACAATCTGCCTTCAAAAGCACACATTAAATCATACATGGCTCTTAGAGTTTTATTGTTTTATGCTGAAAAAAGTATTACCATAAATTATATTTGAAATATGGAATATACTTCAGCAAAAAAAAAAAAAGGAATGAACTATCAATACACATACCAGCTTGATAGAATGTGAGACTAAGTGAAAAAAGCTAATTTCAAATGGTCACATATTCTGTGATTCCATTTATGTAACAATCTTAAAATGACAAAATCAGAGAGATGGAAAAGAGATTACTGGTTATGAGGTTAAGGATGGTGGAAATGGGTAAGCATTATAAAGGGCCCAAGGGACATTTATAGGGACAGATTAATTCTGCATCTTGATTGATTTGATGTTTACAGGAATCTACTGGTGATAACATAAACATAAAACCTTATGTGCACATTGAACCAAAGTAGGTTTACTGGACTTGATATTGTATTATAGTTACATAAAATGAAGTAATGATTAGAGGAAACTGGATTTGAAATGCCTAGGACCACTTTGCACTAATGTTACAATTTCCTATTAATCTACACTCAAAATCTGAAAAATAAATATAAAAGGCTCACTATATCTAAAATAATGAAATTTGTTAGAATATTATGTTTGCTTGTTCCCACTACTAGAGAGACAGCATAGCCTAATGGTTAAGTACATGAGCTCCCAAGGAAGTACACTTAAAAGATCTGAGTTTGTCAAACTGTTTAACCTTCTTTTCCTCAGTTCCCTTAACTATAAACTTAGGCCACTATAGTACCTACCTTCTAGGGTTAAGCTGAAGATTGAACTTGTTATGACTTTGAGGCATCTAAAGAGTGACTGGAACATCATAAGGGTTTTAAGAAGACTTGTTAGGTAAATAAAAATGTATACAGTAATATTGTTACTATCATTGTTACTAATGCATACAAGAAATGTTTGCTGGTTGCCTGTTGTAAGGTAGATGCTATTTTAAGTTCTATAGATAGAGCAGTTAATGAAATAAAGCCCTTGATCTCATCCTAAAAGTTTCTTCTAGTGAAAGAAGAAAATAAATTAATAGGTGATGCAATATCAACTAAAATTAAAGATAGCAGAAAAATGGCAAAAGGAAAACAAGACAAGAATCAGAAAGTAATAAAGGATGCTGTTCGAATGCAGTGACCAGAGAAGTGTCCTTTAGGATGAGGTACCTGAGCTGGGAGGGGAAAGAAGTGAGGGGATAATGACTGACAGAGGCAGGTGTGTTGGATGTGTCCAAGGAATATCATAGAGGCCACTGTAGCTGAAGGAGTGAGAAAGAACATAAAGCAAGTCAGGGCCAAACCATTTCAGACCCTACAGGCCACGACATGTACTTTGGATTTTATTCTGATAGGAAGTCTTGGGAGTATTTTGAGTGAGAAAGTTAAATGACTTCATCTGCATCTTAAAAGGAACACTGCATAACTTATCACCAACAAGTTGCACTGCTTTAAGCACAGAAGAAGGCAAATGTGTTAGTGTCCTGTTACTGCTATAAAAATTACCAAAACTTGGATTTAAAATAACAAAAATTTATTAATCTCATTTTTTCTCATTCTAGTGACGAAGTCAAAATAATTTTTATCCGGTTTGTTATACTGACCACAGGACTGACTGCTTCCTCCAGCAGCTCCAGGAGAGAGTCAAGAGTGTGGAGAGACTCAAGGTCATCAGCTGATCCTGCAGTGTCAACAAAAGCCAAACCTAGGAAACATTTCTTGTCAAAAGGTGAGGATAGGTGAACAGCCTTGACACTCAGCTCTGACACCAACAGTTATCAGATGTTCCAGTACTATGGGTTTTCTGGGTACAGCAGGATAGCTGCAAGATGTTCCTAACATTGTAACTTTTTATTGCACAAAGAAACCTCTTGACAACTCAACGGCCTTGAACCATTTGCAGAGCTCCTGCAGTTTAACTTCTCGATCATGAGACCCTGTATGATAAACATGAGGAGCTAGTTCTGGGTCATCGTTCCTCCATCAGAGGAAAGTGTCAAACCTGGCCCCAGCTTGACTTAAAAATGTCTCTGTGTTTTCTTACTCTCCCATTGCCCTCTTTGTGCTCTTTTGTTGTTATTGTGGAAGTCGCAGCATGGGAGGGCATCTCTTTCCTGGCCTTTCTAGCTTGAGGCCATCGGCACTGTTTGATTTGAGATCCCTCTGCTCACATTAATCCAAACTCTTGTTTCTGTTGTACAATCTCCTACTTCCTTCTTTCATCCTCTTGCTTCTTTCTTATAAAGCCCTTGTATTATATTTAGGTTTCATCTGGGTAATCCAGTGTACTTGCCACATCAGCAAGTGATGTGTACTAATCACATCAGCAATAATCCCTTTGTCATGTAAAGTAACATTCACATGTTCCAGGAGTTGAGATATAACTATCTTTGGAGACCAACACTCAGTCTATCAGACTAAAATCCTTAGAAATCTATTGCAGAAGTTAATGTCAAATGTACGTAGATTAATGATAGCAGAAAAGATGGGAATTTATTCAAGATACATTATCCTTGGGACGTGGACTAGATTTGGTGGTAGATTGTGTACAGATGTGATGGGGAGTTATGAGGAGTCAGGATAATGCCAGCATTTGACTTGAGCAAATAAGTGATTATAGGTAACATTAAATGAGATAAGGAAACCAGAGAGGAGCCCCTGAGGGCTTTGTGACCTCCTGAGATTGTTTTGAGTTGTGTTAAGTTTGAGGCTTCTACTATATATCCAAATGAAATTAGCAATTAGTCACACAAATTAGCAGCTCAGGAGAGAGTTTATTGTTGTAGATATTCATGTATTAGCCTTTGTAATATTGATAATATTAATGCCACAGGATAGAACATAGTTGTCCTGAACATGAATGCAGATAATGAAAAACATCCTATTGAGACATGCATCTTCCCATCTTTTTGAGCTAAAGAAATTGAGGATTAAAGAGATAACTTCTCCATGGTTTTATAGCCGATAAATGTCAGCTTTGGCAATCCTAACTAGGAATGTGATTTTGAAGGACACTCCCTTTCAGTCATGCTACTGTACTTTCTTCAGATAGGTGTGGCTAAATCTACCATAAGCTTTCGCTTAGCAATTTCTATTCACTTAGGAGAGATGCATCAAGGTTGAACAATTTGCTAATAATGATTTGATTCACCCAGGAAATTCCAGCTTGAAGAACTCAATATATTTTGAAGATGTTTCTTGTTGCTTTCTAACTGATGCCAAAATATCTGAATTAAAAGTGAAAAACTGCAATCACGATCTATCATCTCCAGATATTCTTGTGTCAAATAGCTACTGGCTTTGACAACTACTAGAACCACTCTTTGGATGGATACCTCCTGTAATTACATATACAAAGCTAAGAGATGATAGTAAATCCTTCACTGCTTTCTATTCAAGGTTCAATTCTGCAGTGATTTATCACATATCAATTTTAATTCTTGTTGAACTGAAGCTTGTCATGCATAATTCTATTTTGTTGTACTTTTTGGTGAAAGAAAAATGCTTCTAAACACCTTTATTTAATTTAACATATTTATTTTTTGAGTTGTAAATACAAGAGATGGATGTCGGTGATTTCAGGGCTAAGAATGAAGTCCTATTAAGCACCATATGGAATGAGTAGGATTGTCTCCAATGATGTATGGACTGTTATGGTTCTGAGTTGACATCTTGCTGAATATGAATGAGCCATAACATTTTCTGTGTAAACTGTCACTTTTGAAAAACAAGTTTCATACTTTTGAACACATACCCTGGATAAAATGTGTGCTTCAAGAGCAGTATAACAAGTAGTCGATTAACTTTGTCAACACAAAAAAATACTAGGACTTGAGGGTCATGTATAGTGTTCAATTCAGTTAAAGTTTTTTTTTTTTCTTTCTCATTGCAAAGTAAAAAAAAATGATCATTTACAATAAATACATATAGATAATAGATTAATGTGAAGCCACTACAAAATTATTTACTCCATATCAAATGATTTTAAGAATTGTGAATAGACTTAAAAAAGAAAGTTGCCTAAAATGATGTCTATGACAGATTAAAAATTAATTGAAGTTTAGATGGAAATATATTGAGATCTTTTTTCAGTTTATATCCCAACTTCATTTGTTGTTGTTCTTTGTTTTCTCTACAATGTTTGCTAATTGATTGATGAAAGATAATAAAATTGTTCATGGTTCTGTACATTTGACAAGGAATATTCATCTGTATTGTTTCACACATAACACAATAATGATTGTGATCATATCCTAATAGTTTAGATAACCAAGGCTCAGAAATTATTAGATTTTCCATGTTTATACAGAAGTCTGAAACAGAAATACAAATCACTTGCTGTAAATTCTATGCTTTCTTCTTTATTCTGTGAATTGCGAAAGTTAAAAGCCTTATTAAATACATGGCTACTAGCATATAAAGTAGACACTTATTAAATATTACTATGAATATATTGAAAATGTTGTGCTTTGATTGACAATGGATAATATGTCAATAAAATATACAATCTTTTAAAGAGACAAAGAAAAAGAACATGTTAAAGTCATCACATATGCTTATAAATTTATCATATAATTTTTATTTACAAAGCATGCCAATTACCTAATTAATGGCTCATATTTCTATTCTAAACATTCACCATCAATATAAGGCAATAAATCTTCTTTTTATTTACTCTCATATACAATACCCAGAATCATGAATATACAGTTTAAGTGTTCACTGTTTTTAAAGAACAGATACAGGCCCAACTAGACCAGAGCATGAGTACACAAATAGATGAGTATACACATAAGATATTTCATTTGAATATAATGATAAGGCCCAATGCCAGAAAAATTTATTTCATACCCAGAAGAGATTTTCACCAAGAGACTGATTAGTTGAGGAAGAATAATTTTGTTTGGACAGCATATTTTTAATAAATTGGGCCAACATTTAAAAATCATGAGGTATAACCCCAAATCTGGTGTTTTAATTCTCCAGACTATTGAAAGATCTGGCACTCTATTACCAAATGTCATGGATGAGAAGGCAACTGTCTCCCATAGCAGGCAACAATTCTGTTCTCTAATTTGAACTTTTTCTGATTGGTCTGGTTTTTGTCACTCAGTTGACAAGGGCTACATTCTGTCAACTGCCTGGGAATTTAGGTCATATGACTTGGTAATTATATATAAAGGATAAGTGCTTCTGACTTAGATTCAGTAGAGAGAGGGAGAGGGATGATAATCAAGAATTTTGAGTGCTATGGTGCATGTCTGTAATGCTAGCAATTCAGGAGACTGAGACACAAATTTAAGACCAGCCTCAGCAATGTAGTGAGACCCTGTCTCAAAAACAAAACAAATCAAAACAACAACAATGCAAAATCAAAACCAAAACCACAAACAAAAAAACCCATGACTACTGGGTATGTATTTTAGAGGCAGAATGTCCATCAGTTTAATCACTGGTACAACAACAACAGCTGTAATAATCATGAGATTAGTTTACTTTTTTTTAATCTCAAAGCAATTAAAATACTTGCTTAATTAAAGTACAATTTTACTTCATTCTATCCATTTTTAACTATTTTCCAGGATATACACATCCTCTGCTTCTTATCTGTTTCTTTCCCTTTTCCACTAAAACAGTGCTTTACTATACTTAACATTACTTTAGTGCTGTAACATGTTTAAATTTAAATTGCAAATTTAAAATAATGAATTAATACTAAAACAGCACTACAAATTGGAATTTATCTCAATGACTCATTTATGATATCTTTTGGTTCATGTAATATGTCAAATTTCATAATAATGTTTCAGACTCTAGAATTATACAGCCAATTTTCTCAAAATTAGGGGCAGAAGACGATACTTTCTCTACATGTAGTAAAAATTTTAAGCTAAGATTTCAATCTCTCTCCATTTTTTAAATCTTAACATCATCATCATGTTGACTTCCTTACCATGTGCAGAGTCTGCACAACTGCATGAGGCACTAGGAATGAGGACGCAGCGTTTGACTATGGGAGAACACAAGATATATAATGACAAGTGTGTTAGGAAAATGGGATTGCCATAATATCAAAGAAAAAGTTTATTATAGATAATTGCTTGCTCTGTTTATGCTGTTTCTAAAGAACTAGGATAAACAATTTAGGTTACAATGATTTATAACAGTTTTCATGAAGATGTATGAAATTCCAACCTTGCAAGCTTTTTTAATCCGCCTATAAATCATTTTATACATTTAATTTCTTCCTGTATAAATTTTATGGGCATACACACAGAAAATTTAAATTACTACATGCTTTCTGAAAAGGGAGATATCTCTGGGATTCTCCCCCCATGTTTTCTATCTAATACACAATATAAATTTAAAGAGTTCAGTTGTAAACAGTTAACAAATATTACGTTCTTGTTAGAGCATCTGCAGTGCTGTTGAGGATTAGGCAAAACCTTTCTTTAAGAGAGAAGTAACTGAAAGTTGGGTTTGTCTACACTGAAGGAGACTATAATATTATGTCCCATAAATCTCAAAAGTAACAAGTTTTAATTGCTTCTTCAGATATACATCAAATCCTTATATTTGCCATATTTCCCATATTTGACTTTTGGAGCTACTGTGATTGAAACTGAATCATTA
Organism: Geosciurus inauris; assembly: GCA_004024805.1. Lineage (NCBI taxonomy): Eukaryota > Metazoa > Chordata > Mammalia > Rodentia > Sciuridae > Geosciurus > Geosciurus inauris. The sequence continues at coordinate 55,016 of PVHX01008558.1, read as the reverse complement.
TTGTACCCATAGTGCTTTGCATAGTTAGATATAGAAAGCATTGTTTCTAATTCACTAAAAACATTTAGACCTTTTTTCCTGTTTTGGAAGGGAAAGTCAAAGCATTCTAGAATACTGTGACAGGTCCTAACTGAGCTCAAAGAGAAACATTCTCACGGCAGATTTATAGCTGGGTAACCTGATCTTTGGAAGCATATTAAAGCCTATGAAAGTTATAATATTATTTTTCTATGGGGCTTTCTAGCAGTATTTAACTTAATTCTTTAGGACTAACTGACTTGTGATCTGACTTAATATGAGATGGGGAAGTTAAGCAAAAACACAGAATATCATTTAGCTTGTGTAGATTTATATTTTTGAGATTGGAGGGGATGAAGAAGTAGTGGTAGGCTTGATTAAGTATAGCATATATATGTATTTCTGAATCTTTTCAAGCAGGTACTGTAACACCCTCTCTGACCAAACATATTAATAATCAGAGTAAGACAAAATCAAATTTGAACTCCTTGGGAAACCCCATGGATTTGACTCATCTTCCAAGGTAATGAATCTAGTGCATGTGGTTTTGTTCAGATGGGCTCACTGAAATGGGACTTTGATTTATTTAACCTGTGTTTTCTTCAACAATGAGAACTTCTTTGGGAAATGCAATTTCCCTTTGGCACAATTTCAACTCTTTATAGGGGATCTGTCTCCATTCATTTCTTCTACCTTTTCTTTAGGGAAAAAGCTTTTGCACTGTGAATATTTTAATTTCTGAAGAGTAGCATATCTATTTACACAGATACACAAATTAGAAAAGTACTGACTAAATTTTATGTCTAATAGCACTAAGAAAAACATGTCATTATATAAATACTTTTTAAAACTACTATTGTGAGTATGATGAAGTCTTTTTAAAAGAATCAAGTTTTTAATCTGTTTCTTCTTTAAATATGTAAGTATAATCAAATACATCTGGGTTGGAGAGTAAATTTTAGTTTTAAAATATTTTTGAGAATGATTTATGACAATTGAAGACAGTTTGATATCTCTGCATGACATGATTCACCAAATATAAATTATTTAATTAGTTTGATGGATATTGACCAACATCTTTCTATATCTATGGTGCATGTATGGCTTGGAATATTAAGTTTTATTAAGTGTACCTTTTAGAATATGAAGTGACAGTGACTATTGTTCATGAAATAATAAAATCTAATTTATTTGAGTGATGAATAAAAATATCAAACTTTAAAAAGTAAATATTAGATTTAGAATATGAACATGAATGAGCGCCTGTTTGTGTTTGTGGATCTTCAATTTTAAGCATATTTCTATATTTGGATTCCTCAGTTTTAGAAGCTTGCATAGGAGCAGAATTTGGAAATTCAGTTACCTATGAGCAACCCATTCAATTATTATTCACATCACTTAGAAAATGAAAGGGCTAATTTTTCATTTTCTTTAGGCTTTAAAATTCTATAAAAACCTTGCTTTAGGATTGTGGTTCTCCAATTTTAGTACGTATCAGAATAACTGGAAAGGTTTATTAAAATACAGACTCTGGGCTCCACTGCCAGAAATTCTTATTCAGTAGGTTTGTAGTGAGACCTGTAAATGTGCATTTTTAACTGATTCCAAAGTGGTACTTGGGACCACATTTTAGAGCCAATAATCTAAGTATCTGACTAAATTTTTCATTTATAACAGAGTTTTACAATCATTAAGTTAACTGGAGATGATTACATCTGATTTTAACAGGAAAATAGCAGCTCTCATAATTTTGTGGGTCCCTTAATAGTAAGTAATATTTACAAACCAAATATGTCCGTTTGTGTGCAGGTGTGAGAGGGGCTCTTACTATTTTGCCCAGGCTATACTTGAATTCAACATCCTCTTGCCTCAGTTTTCAAGTAGCTGGGAATTATAGTCTCATGCCCTAGCACCTGGCCATAAACTCTATCTTTGTCTTCCATATGTAAAGGTCTGGATGTGCAATTGAGGATTCATCTATATATGCTTAATATACTGGAAAAGAATGATGCTAAATTGAAGATAAAACTAAAGGTACTGGTATGGTTTGGACCTGGAATGTTCCCCAAAGCATCATACATCAGAGGTTGGTCTTGGGGAAGTGACAGGATCATGAAGAATATGAGCTCATTAGTAGATTGATCCATTGATGGCCGAGTGGGCTATGGGATGGTGGGACCTAGTTGAAGGATTTTGATCACTGTGGATGTGTCCTTGGAAGGGTTTATAGTCTCTTTGTCCTCTTTCTAACTCTTTCTCTACTTCCCAGATATCATGAGCTGAGGAATTTTCTTCTGCTATACCCTTCCACCTTGATGTTCTGCCTCACCTCAGTCCCAGAACAATGGAACTGATTAACCATAGATCTAGATCTCTGAAACCATGAGCCAAAAGTAAAATTTTCCTCCTTTATATTTTTCTTGACAGGTATTTTGGTCACAGAGAAGACAAGCTGAATAATACATAAATTGATATTAAGAAATGGGGTCATTGCTGTGACTATACTTGACCACCAGGATCTTCTGGATCCTTTGGAACTGGATTATGGGAGAAGTTTGGAAAAGTTTGGAGATGTAGACTGGAGAAGACTTAGCATGTTGTAAGGGGAGCTAAATGAGCAATTCTGCTGGTAGTTCAGAAATCCAAGATGGCAATAGGAATGCAGACAGTAAAGACTGCATTCATAAGGTTTCAGATGGAAATGAGATTCTGTTGGGAATTAGTCTAGAAGACATTTGTGTTACATTCTGGCAAAGAACTTGTATATATTTAGTCCATGTTTTGAGACTTTCTGTGAAGCTGAATTTGAAGGTGATAGACTAATTAATCTTGTGGAGGAAATTTCAAGGCTTTGCAGTATTCAGGCAGTGACATGGATATTGTTGACTGCCTATAGCAAAGTTTACTGTGATAATCAGAAACAAAAAAGCAGAGGGGAAACTTGTGGTTTGGACAGAAAAGCATGTGTAAAATTGGGGCCAAGAAAGGTATGGTTGCTGAAGAGGTAAGCACTATTAAACAGAAACCAATTACTTTGTACAGGGACAATAGAAAAGATGTCTCTAGGCAATCTAAGTAATCAGCAAGACCTTACCCATAAGCTCAAAGTTACAAGACTGAAAACTTGTGTGCAAGACTTTCCTTTAAGAAGAGAGTTGTGGGGTTCCTTGATTACACAGGGCTGGTTGGGAAGATTTTTCCTCAGATTTGTTTCACTAAGCTTAACAACCTAGGCACTCAGAGGCTGTTGCATCTATGGTTCAAGGGTGCATGGCTACTGCTTGAGCTGGCAGCAGACATTGGTGTTGTCCATGTGGTGGTAGTCTACAGCAATGTAAATGATGGAGTTATGGGGTCTTGAAGGTTTTCATTCAAAGGAAGGCCTGGGAAGACAAGAAAAATGTGCCAGGTTTAGAATCCTTACAGGCATTCTATGAAAAGGCAGTGGGTGAAGCTGTGAGAGTAAAGCCTAAGCCAAGATGGGGACCCTGGGAAGTTACAAGATACCAGGAGTATGAACTATTAGCCACAGAAAGCTGCAGGCAGCAATAAAGCCAGCCTGAGAGAGGCCATGTAGGGTGCAACTGGTTAAGCCACAGGGGTAGTAAGGCTTCCTCAGACCTTTTGGGCCCTCATCTTATAATCAATTACTCTAATGCTTTACATGGAGCTAAATGATTTAACGTTTGATCTACTGGGTTCCCATTTTGTTTTGGTCCTGTCCTTTCTATATTATGATCCTGGTACTCTCTTTTGGAATGGGAATATTTAGTCTGTGACATTATATGTTAGAAGCATGTAACATGATTATTTTTTATTTTTATAGGAGATCACAATTAAGAATGTGCCTTGATTCTTGGAGGAGACTTTGGACTTGGACTTTTGAACAATGCTGGAATTGTTAAGACTATGGGGACTCTTAGGGAGGGATTAAATGTACTTTACATTGTGAGATGGACATGAAATTTTGTGGGCCAGATGCAGAATGTTATAGTTTGGATCTGGAATGTCCTCTAAAGTATAACATGTTTAGAAGTGGTGCTTTTGGGAAATGACTGAGTCACAAGGGCTCTGATCTCATCAGTGGATTAATTTATCGATGGCTGAATGAACTCCTAGGAGGTAGGACCTGGTTGGAGGAAATTGGTCACTGAGTGTATGGCCTGGAAGATTTTATTTTCTTCTTGACCTCTTCCTAACACTTTTTCTACTTCCTAGTCACCATGAGCTGAGTTCCTTTCCTCTGCCATGCTCTTTCACCTTGATGTTCTACCTTACCTCAGGTCCAGAGCAATGGAGATGGCTGACCATAGACTGAGACCTCTCAAACCATAAGCCAGCATAAAGCTTTCTTCTAATTTGTTCTTGTCAGATATTTTGGTCACAATGATAAAAAGCTGAGTTATACTAGTGGGTAAACAAGTGTGTAGGTAAAGAAATGGACAACAGATTCTTTGTATAATTACTGAATATACTAGAGACCCTAAACCAATTTGAATGTTTTAGCGACACCATAAAATCTAGACTTAAGTGTCTCTCCATTATTGTAATTTAGGTTACCTATTGGGACACTCAAACACAAATAGTTAGCTACCTGAGCCAAAATTCTACCATTGTTAGTTATCAAGTTGCTTTGTAAAGCAATCAGTTAGCTAAATTACATTATGTTTATTGTTGTCATCAAAAATAACTGGCAACATTAATCTACTAGAATTTAATTGCACTCAGATTTTAATTCTATTTCCCCTGGTCATAGGGATTTATTGTATTTTTTTTTCATAGTAGACTTTATGGAGCTTCTACATGAGAAAATGATATGCCACTGTACTAAAGTAATTTTCTACTTGATAGTTTTAATATCATCCTCTTATTTTCCAATATTTTACATACAATAAAAGTTCTGTGCTAGTAAATTTTGACTTGGTTTAGCAGAAACATGATGCCTTTAATATTCCCATAACAAGATAATCAATTAAGTGTCAAACAACACAGCCACCACCAACAACAAAAGTACTACCTATTATATGCCAATACCTTATTAGAAAAAATAGCATTAACTTAAATTTTACACTAATTGATTTTCACTATAGTATTACAGCAGTTTAATTGATTTAGTGAAAAAAAAATAATTGCAGAGAACTAAATTCAAACACAATCCATTTCTAAGTTTACAATAATTTCATTTCAAGAGTCTGTATCATCTCAATTCATTCATTGAACAAATATATTGTGCTGGACTATTAAAAAGTTAGCTCTAGTACCCTAAAATGACTATAATATAGAAAACAAAAGACAAAAGCAAAGAAACCATGAATATTCATTGATAAGCAATAGATTTATGCTATCTACAATAGAGGGTTATTTCAGAGAAGAGATCATTTTCTGAGAAAGAGAGTTGCATGCTTCACAAAGGTAATGATATCTGACATTATCATATGTTTTCATTAATTATTAGTTTTGATTAGAGTCACAGAAAGTGATTGTAGCACGAGGAAGTACATGTGCACAGTCAGGCTAGTATGAAAAAAATGCACGTGTTCAGAAACTATAGTTGTGGTAGTGACGCAGGATGTGATGAGCTGTGAGAGTCAAGGTGGAGGTGGAGGTTGAATCCACGTTAGGAAAGGCCTTTTCTGCCTTGCTAAGGAATTTTTTTTGGTGGTGGTGGGGGATACCAGGGATTGAACTCAGGGATACTCGGCCACTGAGCCACATCCCCAGCCCTATTTTGTGTTTTATGTAGAGTCAGGGTCTCGCTGAGTTGCTTAGCGCCTCGCGTTGCTGAGGCTGGCTTTGAACTCACGATTCTCCTGTCTCAGCCTCCCTAAGTGCTGGGATTACAGGCATGTACCACCACGCCCGGCTAGGAATTTTCTAAAAAGACACTCCAGTGAAGGTGTAGGGGTACCAGCAGTCAGTGCCTAGTAAGTCTTGCTTTGTAGTAAGATGAGAAGACTTCGAAAAACATGGTAGGGAAGGTAAGGAGAAGGAAAACTGGCAACTTCCCTTGTCTTCAATCTTGAGATGGGGAATCAAAGCAGAGCGACCTTTGTTGTGAGTAAAAGAATGTGCCGATAAAACATCTGAAGAAATCCATCTGTGCCGTGGGCATGCAATATATCCTATATATTCCACCTGCTTGTTGGCACAGGTGCAACTTTTGTTTTCTCCTCAACTGCCACTACTATGAGTAATAACCCTCTCTGTTGAGTCCTCTCAGTTCTTTGAGATCTGTAAATAATATCCTGGTGCATTTGCAGCCCTGAGGTTGAACAAAGGTTTTGAAGGAGATGAGTTTGAAGTAGGTCATTTCAGAAGATAACCCAACAATAGAAAAAACAAATTGAAGGATAATGAGCCTGGAGGTTAAATACATTTGGTGAGGAGCTATGTCAGACAGCTTTTTATCACTGTGACCAAAAGCTTGGACAAGAACAACTTAGAGGAAGAAAAGTTTATTTTGGCTCATAGTTTCAGAGGTTTTAGTCTGTGGTCGACCCATTATATAGCTCTGGGCTCAAGGCAAGGTAGAACATCATGTAGGAACGATGTGGTAGAGGAAGCTGCTTAGTTCATAATAATTGAGAACCAGAGAGAGGGAGACGGTTGGGGGGGGGAGGGAGAGAGAGGGAGGGAGAGAGGGAGAGAGAGAACAAGAGTGAAAGAGAGATATGTGTGCCAGGGACAAATTATAAACCCAAAGGCAAGCCTCAGTGACCTACTTCCTCCAACCATACCTTACCTGCCTACAATTACCACTCAGTTAATCCACTTAAATGGCTTTTTATCCACTAATTAAGTTACAGCTCTCATGATCGAATCATTTCACCTCTGAACATTCTTGCATTGTCTCATACATGATCTCTTGGGAGATACCTCATACTCAAACCATAATAGGAGGCTTCACAAAATCATTTCAACAATTATAAGCATTTTATCTAACATAATGAAAAAATAAAAGAACAATGATGTCTCAGTTATTAAGAAATTTTGTTACTAATTATATTTGATAGGCATAGAGTCCCAAAATGAATTTCAAAGAGTTCCCTTAGATGACCAGGTGAATATTGATGCTAATGTCTAGGTTAGTGAAGACAGATGGAGCAATAGATTACAGAAACTTTAATCTCATATTAATGGTTACACTGAATCTAGGGATCTGTGGAACATCCAACTGAAGATATTTAATAGACAAGTCAATATGTAGGCCTAAATCACAGGAGGAAATTAGCATCAAGATGAATATATAATATTCATAAGAATATAGCAAATAATATGTGAATGTGTGAAAAGGGTTAGATTGACAAAGGATTATTAGCAAGAAACAAACCTTAGGAGCCAACATTTACAGTGTGATGCTTCAAAACAGAATGAGATGGAGCATCCAGAGAGGAATCAGAAGATATCATGAAAAGCAAAGCCAAGATTGATGTTTTTTGAATGAAGACCTTTTCTGTCATTTGCAGGAACATTTTCTAAGTGTCCTTGGACTCATCCAGTTTTCCCTCTTCTCACTTGCAATTCCCTAGAATAACTGGAGAATGTTCTGGCAATACAACATCCTGAAATAAAGAGGGATTGGCCAGAAAAGCCCAGAGATTGTTCCATTCCCTCACAGAACAGGATATACTTCAACAATTTAGCATAGTGATTCCTGTTGTTCCTGGGGTGTAAAATCCAGGTGGGCTTTACGGGTGGAAAAGACATAATGGGTCTGATCCCAACAAAGGGAAAAGCTTGTGAATGCTTTATTTATGGCAAAACACACCAAAGGAATTTATTGTGAGGAGGGGTTCTTCAAGCTAAAAAAGAAGGGAGAAACTGTGGGGAGTTGGGCTGGTTGGAGACATCACTTGCACAGTAATTCTTTCTCCTTCAGGCAGCTGGTGCCTCAAGGCTGTTTAGGCACACTGGTATCTCTTTTACCCAAGGCTAGTAGACATCTAAATTCAAAGCTATTGAACTCATAAATTCCACACCAGGCATGGAATCTGCCGCATTAACAGCAGCCACCTGAAAGTGGGTGTTTCTTTCAGTATCATGGTACTGAGAGAAAGCCAAATGTTACTCTAGCTGTCTGAGGCTGTGGAGTTCAAAGCGATAATTTGCCACTCTTGACATTTCATAGCTTAGCTATTGTGAATTGAGTTGCTACAAAGATTGATGTGGCCTTGTCACTATAGCATGCTAACTTAAGTCCTTTGGGTATATGTTGAGGAGTGGGATAACTGGGTTAAATGGTGGTTCCATTCCAAGGTTTCTGAGGAAACTCTTACTGCTTTCCAGAGTGGTTGCAGCAATTTTCAGTTCCACCAGCAATGTATGAGTGTGCCTTTTCCCCCACATTCTTGCTGGCATTGTTATTTATGTTCTTGATAATTGCCATTCTGACTGGAGTGAGATAGAATCTCGTATAGTTTTAATTTGCACTTCTCTAATTGCTAGTGACATTGAACATTTTTTTCATATATTTGTTCACCATTTGTATTTCTTCTGTGAAGCATTAGTTCAGTTCCTTTGCCCATGTATTGACTGCATTATTCATTTCTTGGTGTTATGTTTGTTGAATTATTTATATATTTGAGGTATAGGTGGCAAAGATTTCCTCCCATTCTGTAGGCTCTCTCGTCATGTTATTTTCTTTGCTATGAAGAAGCTTTTGAGTTTAATACAATACATTTATTGATTTTTTTAAACAGCAGAGTACATCTGAAGTCACAGTACACATATGGAGTACAATTTTTCATTTCTCTTGTTGTAAACAAGGTAGAGTCACATCATTGCATCTTCATACATGTACCTAGGGTAGTGATGTCCACTTCATTCCACTATCTTTCCTACTCCCATGCCCCCTCTCTTCCATTCCCTCCCCTTTGCCCTATTCAAAGTTCCTCTATTTCTCCCATGCTACCCACCTCCACCCCCATTATGGATCAGCATTCATTAATCAGAGAACATTCAGCCTTTGGTTCTTTGGGATTGGCTTACTTCACTTAGCATGATGTTCTTCAACCCCATCCATTTACCTGCAAATGCCATGATTTTATTCACTTTTAATGCTGAGTAATATTGTGGTATCTATTGTGTATATCTACCACAGTTTCTTTATCCATTCATTTATTGAAAGGCATCTAGGTTGCTTCCACAGTTCAGCAATTGTGAATTGTGCTGCTATAAACATTGAAGTGACTGTGTTACTGTAGTATGGTGTTTTAAGTTTTTAGGGTATAGACCGAGGAATGGGATAGCTATGTCAAATGGTGGTTCCATTCCAAGGTTTCTAACGAATCTCCTTACTGCTTTCCAGATTGGTTGCACCAATTTGCAGTCCCACCAGCAATGTTTGAGTGTGCCTTTTCCCCCACATCCTCACCAACACTTCTTATTGCTTCTATACTTGATAACCGTAATTCTGACTGGAGTGAGATAAAATCTTAGAGTAGTTTTGATTTACATTTCTCTAATTACTAGAGATGTTGAACATTTTTTCATTTATTGATTCTTGATTTTACATCTTGGACTTCAGTTATCTTGTTGAGGAATTCGGTTCCTAAGCCAACATGTTGGAGATTTGAGCCTACTTTTTCTTCCATTAGGCATAGGTCTCTAGTCTAATGCCTAGGTCCTTGATCCATTTTGAATTAAGTTTCATACAACGTGAGAGATAGAGGCCTAATTTTATTTTATTACATAGGGATTTCCAGTTTTGCATACCATTTGTTGAAGAGGCTATGTTTTCTGCAATATATGTTTATGTCACCTTTGTCTAGTATGAGATAAATGTGCTTATGTGGGTCTGTCTCTGTCTTCTAAGAATAGTAACTTTAAAGCAAAACCTTAAAGGTTAAACAATGGATGAGTTCAATATTATGTAAAAGTAAAGACATACTGAATACCAAAGTTGAGAGAAATCATGGCACATTTAAGAAATTATATGGCCAGAGTAGCACAGGAAGTTAAAATGAAATGAAAATTCTCACATTGCTTGACATGTGAATAATAATGAATGCTAATTACCATTTTCTTCCTAGGGCACCATCTCCCTTAGTTTTCTGATACCCTTTTCATTTTCCTTCTACTTCTCTGCTCTTTTATTCATAGGCATTTTTGCCATGTATTATCCTGTATACTCATATAGAATATGAGTCATTTTATACAAGGTCAGTTTTCACCCTATGCCATCTCCCTTGATAATCTCACCTATCCACATGGTTTTCCTTGGCATCTATGTCACCACATGCAACCTCTCATGTATTTATCTCTAGTCCATACTTCCTTTCTTCAGACACAATTATCTGCCTCTCATCTCTAATTGAACATATGTAAAATGAAACCTTGATCTTTTGTGCTTTCTCTAGATGTGTTCATGGCTATTCCCCACTCTTTATATCCAGGGAAACCTAGACATTAAAGCAGAATTGTAACCTTGGTATACAGCAGGCATTCTTGAGCTTACCACTTTCTTCAGCTCAAAATCCAAGATTAATGGGGTAATTAATGACAAAAGTAACTTGAGTATTTGTCCCTCTTTTTTTCTCCCATTTCAAGCAAGGCTTTTCTATTGCATCCCTCAGGCATGTTTGTTCTAGGACTGAAAGTAAAATTTAATCTAAAACAATGTCTCTTTCTGTCTTTGGTAATAGTCTTATCATTGTTTCAAACTAAGGAGGTTAGTCTTCTGAGGGTGCAAGAGTCTTTTCAAGGAGGTGAGCAGCTTGCATGTAGATGGCCTTATGCTGGCCCTGAGCAAGTTGGATTTAGAAAGGAGGTAAAACCCTATGCAGAGTTCAAATGTAGGAGTTGGCATTCTGTGCTTGGACAATAACACTGGAGAATGAGCTTTGAGAAAAGAGATTAAGAATTTCTAAGTACAAGTTTTTGTTATTATTCTTAGTCTACAAATTTCTGCAAGAATTAATATCTCTACATTATTATACCCCTTCCCACATATTTGTAGTCACTTACTGAGAGGTAACCTCAAAGTTCAAGTCACTTGTTGCAGCTCTTATAATGAGGAAAGGGACTTTTTTTCTCTCATACTTTGCCATCAATTCTCACAATTCCATTGTGCTCAATTTTTGCAACTTGTTTTGTTTAAGGATCTACAAAATTGAGATAGAATATTTGCATGAAGCTGAAATGTGTCAACAAATGAGTGTCTTATTCAAGAAACACTCTTGAAAATATCATCCATTAAAGTGAGTTATTCTAGTTTTATTTTCATTTTTTGAGACTCCTTTGCAAGATAAATCACCCTAGATATCTTAGATGAATACATTTTGTTATGAGTAAATAGGGGAGTTTCATAATGCAAGAGAAGTTAGGTTATAAAAATATTTTTAGACTCTAATTTGAAGACTCATATATAATCAGTCTTGAAATATTTATATCCCCATAGTAACTGAGTGTCCCACCCATCTGTCAATGAACACAGTTCTGAAATAATAATGGACTAACACTAATATAGAAGAAGTTGTATGCTTAAGGTCCTTTAACTGAGTCATTATTTCTACTTGGGTGAAACTGGAAATCTAATAATTGGTTATGTATTTCTTTATTGTTTTTTAAGTTAATATTTGAGATGTAATGACCCAGACCTAGAATCAAGGGAGAATATTTATTTATTTATTTATTTATTTTTGTACTAGAGATTGAACCCAGGGGCACTTATTTAATCACTGGCCCTCGTCCCCAACCCTTTTAATTTTTGTTTTTGTTTTTGTTTTGAGACAGTGTCTCACTAAGTTGTTAAGAGCCTTGCTAAGTTGCTGAGCAAGAACTATGAACTAATAATCCACCTGCTGCTGTGACTGAGGATGGGAGTCATTGTGCCTGACAGTCTTGATCATTTTTGCCCCTATATATGTGACCTAGGAGTAATTCACTTAATTACATAAACTTGAGGTTTTTACTAAGTAGCAAATAATCCTTTTAAATTTCACCATTTTATAATGATGACCTCTCTCTCTCTCTCTCTCCCTCTCTCTCTCTACATGCCTATTCCTCTCTCTCTGTTGCTTCATTTGGGTATGACATATATAAGAAGAGTTATGATCTATCCAGAAGAAAATAAAGAAAATTTTATATAAGGATAATTTGTGTATTTACTAAACTTCCCCTCATATATGTGAAAATATCTATGGCCAGTGCAGCCTTGTTTTCTTCAAACATCTTTATCATTATCACTCCAGTGATTTATTTTTGTATTAAAAACTACCACCAAGTTACAAGTTTACAACAGAAATAATGACTTACTTTGTTCAGTAATCCATAAGCAGAGCAGTGCTTGTCTGACTCATGTGACAGTAAGCTGGGGCACCTGAGGCTGGCTGACTCACTTCCAAGACTACTTCTCCCTGTGGATGACCACCTTATGCTGGGTGTGGATTGGGAATCAAGTTCCAATTCTCAATGCAAGGTTGGGTTTCTCATCATGCTATCCTCTCCAGGAACTGCTTGACTTCCTTTTCATATAGGTTCTAAGTTTGAGTATTCCAAATAAAGCATCCTGAAAACCAAGAATATCAAGAGGCCCAGGTAGAATCTACAAGGCCTCTTGTGGTCTGGCATAGAAACTTCAGGAAGTCATTTTCACTATAGTTTCCACTATATTCTATGGTGAAGCAAGTGATAATATCAGGCAAATTCAAAGGAAGGAGGGTTCGGCTCCTTTCAAGGGGAGAAATAGCAAAGTGTTTTTATTCAAGCCATTTAATTTCCTCCAGATTCTTTAATAAACCCTGCCAATTAAGGTTTCTGTGTTAATTTTCTATCAAAGGTGGAATTGATAATGGGATTATGTATATGAATTGCTACTTCCATTGTTGAAAGACATAAAAATCATTCATTAGGATTTTAAATAGTGAATTTAAAAATAGAATGAGCTGTATTAAAAGAGCTGTGGAAACACAAGAAAAGCATATTCAAACGTTGGAAGCTTGGGAAGTCTTCCAAGAGGAATTAACAATGAACTAATACTATGATCTTGATTCGGTGTGCCCTCTGGGTTAATATGTACCCATGTACACATGCACACATGTATATTGTGAATCCATGTTTTTACACTAGAGTATCCTGAGTTGTCAAGTAGGACAGCAAAATTTATTTCAAGCACCAAGAGCAGCATTGTCAAAAGCATATACCCATGAAAAGAATTGGTTGTGTTCAGAGAGAAGTGAAGATTTGAATATTGCTATAGCACATTGCTCAGATTAATATAGAATATGAAGATGTTAGATTATACCTGATACTATTTAGCAATTTTTAAATTTGTTGTTGATAAATTTTATTTTTTTAAAGTATTTTCTCCATACCCTTCACCCTTTCAAAGGTGTCAGGGCTAGTGCTTTCTTTACTGCAAGACTGACGGCAGGGTTGCAAGCAGAGGTAACTGGATTTGAGAAGAAACAGCTCTTTTTCTCTAGGGTATGCATTAAATAATGATAAATCTAAATGAAGGTGTAGAGAAGTAAGATAATAACATTAAATAGCTGTTTGTTACTTGTATATAAACTCTTCAAGACAATGTCGCACTAGAACAGACAATTTATGTTCACCTATGTTATTCATTAGTCTTGTTTTTACATAGGCTCAAGTCCACAGAGAAGGAATTACATTACACTCATTTTCTCCGTTTCTAGTCAGCTTATGGAAATGCAGCCCACAATTCTGTGCACTTTAAAATAGTCCTGCTGAGAAAGGCACTTCCCAGAGTGGGATTTCATCTTTCATGCAGACCCCAGACACACTGTATAAATAATGCATACACTCCTCCTGCCTGGGGAGGGCGATCTTTCACCTATGAGGCTGCCTCTCCAGGAAGTCATTGTCACTTCATTGTAGTTATGCTCTTCTAATTTTTGAAAAGGTTAGCACAGTTTTATCTTTAATAGCCATTTGATCATTGTGCAAATTAAGAAGTCATGTTGGAGACATTAGTAAAGGAAGCCCAGGAATCCATCATGAGGTCTTCACATCCTCCAGACTGTGCAGTAGCACACTGATGAGTATTTTCATGTGGCTATCCCTAAATTATATAAAAGGAATTGAAAGGGTATGTTTATTAGATATGAGCCCATTGGATTTTAATCAAATTGAGAGAGTTCTGAACAGAGATATCCACTAATCTTTAGCTTCTCCTGATAGTAATTGATTTATTATTTTCTACATGATATTCCTCATAGGAAAGTCACACTATTTCCTAGTAGATTCCCCTAAGGGCTCTGTGATGATATAGAGGACCTGTGACTTATTGTGGTAAAGGCAGAGCTCCTGAATTAATGCCTGATTATAATTTAGGCAACATTGACCTAGAATAAGAATGAGATATGTAATTGATACTTTAGAGATTCTTGCAGATAGCTGGTATTACAATAAATAAAATATAGGAAAGAAATAATAAATTGATCAATGAAAAGCACATCACACTTTGAAGATCCTCAATTTAATGAAAAATTTCCAGGCTCTACCACTGAACTTATATATGTTTCAATCCCCAAGATGCACCAACATTTCAATAACTATATTATAGAGTAGGATTGTCAAACTGCAGCCTATGGAATAAATCTGGCCCTTCACTTATTAGTATAAACAACACTACATTAAAACACAACCCCACCCACTTATGTATGTATTTCTGTATGGTTGCTTTCATGGTAAAATAGCAGAGCTGAGCAGTTGTGCTAGGCACTGAATTATAGGAAAATTCTGAAATACTTTTTCCTAGGTCATTTCACAAAAAATGTTTGCTAATACTTGCAAAGTTTTAGTACCAAGGAAGTAATTACATTGGGAAAATTATTCTTTCTGGATGTGTGAATTTAACAGAACTTTAAAGATTTTATTTAAATCTTTCTCTTAGAAAGTACACACTTCTTTATTATCTCAAGAGTTAATATAGAGCTTTCTTTAAATAAACATTTCCTACCATTTCAAACAAAGTATATTTAAAATTATTTAAATTTGACTTTCAAAATTATATTATTTTTCATTATGAAGTGTAGTGCTTCCACTGTGCTAGACATATTCAGTAGGATATGGGAATAAATGAGCACTTTTAGAAATAGCCAGGCACTGGCTTTAAAAAATGAAGAAACAAAATCCCCTGATATTAGCTGGAGTTTTGTTCACTTGATTTTTTTACACTAAAGGTAAAATGAAGGACAGAGAACCTTGTTTCACTGTAAGGCTGTCTTTCTGCAAAAATGAATTTTATAATGAAAGATTGAAGTAGACTTTTCCCTGGTGGTTTTCTCACCCTTCAGGAAATCATTATCATCTTTAGTATTTCTATTCCTATCCTAAGATTTGTCATTGGCATCCCAAACATTGCCTGTGAGCTCTACATCATTGGAACAATGAAGATAAGTTACCTCCTTGTCAGCTTGTACTTGTTTGCCAATTTCACAAGGTGGGAGGCAGACATATCCAGAGCCACTGGGAAAAGGAATAGGATATTGTGGTAAGGACTAAGTCTTAGAAAATACTTACCATTTGATAAAGCAATATTTGTATTAAAGGAATATAACATGATTTTTTTTTCTTTTTGGAATATAGGCATAAGTATATAAAATTATAATGATAGGATGCTTGCATATTTCACAAACTTTCATATATAATGATATTTTAAGATTTAATTATACTCAGACTTATAGGTTAAATAAGTGAAGCAAAATTGGCAAAGATAAAAATAAAATAAAAAATCATCGGTCATTAATTTTACTTTCAAAGTGCAAGTTAAACAACAATCTATGAATGGTTTGTCTGCTTTGCCAACTCATGTGCCTATAAAATAATCTTTCACAGATGGAGATATGAGTCTGAAAAAAATTATTTGTTAATTGTGGTTTCTTTAGGTATAATGTTCAAATTGTACATACCTCACATAATTATTTTGAATAAAATACTTGTAAATCAAGTAGTAGGATGATGCCTGGCACATAAATAGCCTCAAATAGTAATAAGAAATATTATTATTTATATCAGAGTTATCATTAGGAATACTAGATAAGTATAAGGTAGAATTGAATGATATTTAGGAATATTTTCAATTAAAAATAAATTACTAGTCTCATTTTATAATAATTTGTTAATATTGAAAAAAGTAGCATCAACATATTTAAATAAGTACATGCCTCATTAGTACGTACATAGATACAGATCTCAGAAATAATTGACTTTACAAGTAGTTTAAAACTATTCAGGAGATCAATTAGACAGACCAATATTCTTTATAAAATTGATATATCCAAAGTTCATATATACCAACAGTAATGTTTAATCATTTGTTTATATGTAAATCTGTGACAAATACTATTTTACTTTACACACTAATATAAAGGCTACCATCCTTTAATTTTATGAGATTAATGCACTTGATTTTCAAATACACACAATAATCTAAATTCTTCAAATGCAGAAACTGAAGCAAAAAAAATAATTTTTCAAAAGAAAAATATGATAATTGGAAGTATCCCTAATTTGACCCTGAGCAGTCTGTCAGGGTCTGTATTTTATAAGCTAAACCATAAATGTTAATTTCAATACATTAAGTCTATGACTACACCAATGTACTCACAAATTTGCTCCATTTTCTATGACAATTTTTCTTAATTCATTATTTTAAAATAGATTACAGTAGTAGCATCAGCATAATGGCTGCATAGGAAACTCCAAAAACTTATTCTCTCATGGAAATATCAAAACCCACCAGAAATCAAATGGACTAACCTTATAGGACCCTCATAAACAATCAAAGGTCTATAGAAACCAACTGAACATCCAATCCAAAGAAGGTCAAAGAGGAAATCAAAAAGGACAATGGAAACATTGTGAGATTAATGAAAATTAAAACACAACATACCACCAAAAATGTACTGCTAAGAAAAAAAGTTAGAGCTGAAAATACTAACATTAAAAAAGAGGAAAAACATAAAATTAACAACTTAACTTTGTACCTTATCAATGAAAAATAAATGTAAACAAACATAGCAGAAGGAAAGAAATAATGAAGGTTAGAGAGGAGATAAAATAGAGAATAGAAAAGCAATCAAGGAAATCAATGAGTATTAGTTCTTTGGAAAGATCAACAAAATTAAAAATCTTGAATTAGACTGACAAGAAATAAAAAAGAAAAATTATTAAACTCAGAAATTAAAATGATGCAATTACTTCCAGTTTATAGAAATAAAAGTAAGAGAATACTATGAAAAGTTATAAGACAATATATTGGATAAACTAGATGAAATAGAGTAGAAATAAACAACATTTCAAGACCATGAATAAATGGAAAAGCTGAATAGACTTACAACTAGGAAAGAGGTTGAATTAGTAGTTGAATCCTTCCTAAAAACAATAAAAAACGTTCTGGGTCAGAAAGCTTCACTGGTGAATTATACCAAATGTTCAAAAATTAGCACTCATCATTTGCAAACTCTTTCAAATAATAAAAAGAGGAGGGAATGCTTCCTAATTCATCTTGTGTGTGAGACCAACATTACCCTGATATCAAAACCAGACAACACATTCTGTGTTAATGAGTTGGATGACTTAATATTGTTATGATAGGAAAAGTACTATCTAAAGTAATCTGCAGATGCAAAGTGCTCCTTATGAAAATTTTCATGATTTTTTAAATAAAAAAATTTTTGAATCAACTCTAAAATTCACATAGATTTTCAAGGAACCCTGAATAGTCAAATCAATCTTGAAAAAAAAAATGGTAGAGGACTCACACTTTTCTGATTTTAAAACTTGGTCTAACCCTATGTTGATCAAAACAGTATGAGACTGCATAAAGATAAATTAAATATAGACTGTGAGTACACTAGAAACTGTATACATGGTCAAATGAGTTTTACCAAGAATGTCAATAGCATTCAATGTAGAAAGGACCATCTTTTCCAAAAATGGTGGTTAAAAAAGTGATATCACTGCATGAGAGTTTAAAATTAGACCATTACATTACACAACATACTAAAATTAAATAAAAATGGATCAAATAACTAAATGTGTTGTAAAAATGTAAGAGACATCTTGGATATGATACCAAAAGCACACACAATGAAAGAAAATAATATATGTAAATTGGATTTCTTTAAAACAAACAAACAAACAAAAGGCATTTTGTGCATCAAAGGACATTTGAAGGGAGTGAAAAGCAACCATAGAATGAGATAAAATATCTTCAAATCATAGGTAAAGTATTAATATTCAGAATATGTAAAGAACTGCTAGTACTTAACAATAATAGGCAAATAATATGACTGAAAAACAGAAAAAAGACATGAATAGATACTTTCCTGATGAAGACGTACAGAAGGAGTAAAAGAGGCTCAATGTCACTAATTATTTGGGAAATGAACAGCAAAACCACAAAGAGATACTACATCAAACTCATTCAGATGTTTATTAAAAAGAAAGAAAAAGTGACAAAAATTTGAAGATATTTGAATCCTGTGCATTGTGATCAAAAGATGCAGCAGTTGTAGAAGACAATATGGTCATTCCTCAAAAAATTAAACCTGCAATTACCTTATAATACAGCAATTATTTGATATATAGCCTAAAGTATTGAAGGCACAAAGTCAAGGGTCAAATGTTTTCTCTGATAAGTGGAATCTAGGTCAAAATAAGGGAGGGAAGAAAAAAAGAAGGAAGGAAAACCAGGAAGGAAGGAAGGAAGGAAGGAAGGAAGGAAGGAAGGAAGGAAGGAAGAGTGGAAGGAAAGTAGGTAGGTGAATTCCATGAAAACAGAAGAGTTATCAGTGGAGTAGAGAAAGGGGATTGAAGAAGAGGGAGAAGGGACTGGAAAAGGAAAGAACTGTAGAATGAACCTGACCAAACTTTCCTATGTGCATATATGAATATACCATAGTGAATCTCACCTTCATGTACATCCACAAGGCACTAACTTAAAACATGTCTGTAAATAAATAGAAGGAAGATCAGTACAATAGAGGAAAGGGAATAGGAGGAGGGTGGAGGGGAGAGAAAGGGGAAGCACTGGAAACTAAATTAGAGCATATTATAACCCATGCTTATATAATCATGTCAATAAAAAGTGTAGGAAAAAAACTCAAACAGATAGTTGCATAGCAGTTGTGTTGGTCAGCTTTACATTGCTGTGACAAAATGTCTAAGAAAATAATTTAGAAGAGAAAAGTTTTATTTTGGCTCATGGTTTCAGAGGATTTAGTGCATGGTCATCTGGTTCCATTGCTGTGTGCCTGTAGTGAGGCAGAACATCATGGTGGAGAGGTGATGACAGAGTAAAATGTCATAGTGATTGTCAGAGAGAGAGAGATAGAGAGAGGGAAAAAGAAGGGGCCAGGGACAACATCTGTCCTCCAACAGCACACCCCCAAGCGCTCAGTCCCTTTATTTGGGTGCCACCTCCTACAGTTCCCAACACCTCCCAGTAGTCCATTTATATCATGAATTCAATGGACTAATCCATTGATGTTGTCATAACCCTCATATTCCAGTCACTATCCATGAGCCCAACCTCTGAACATCGCTGCATTAGAAAGCAACCCTTCAATACATGAACCTTAAGTGGTCATTTCATATCCAAATTATAATAACGATTTACACAGCAGCACAATTCATAATAGCTAAAATGTGGAGACAATCCAAGCATCCATTGACAGATGAATGAATCAACAAAATGCTGCATACACATATAATGCACTATCATTTAGCCTTAAAAAAGAATAAAATTATGATTTATGCTATGGAGTGGATGAACTTTGAAAACATTAGTGTAGGTGGGAAATGGTGGACACAAATGATAATTATATGATTCCACTTACATGAGATGCTCAAAGTAGTTAAATTCATAAAGACAGAAAGGAGAATCATAATTATCAAGAGTGGTAAGGAAGGAGTCATGGAGAGTTATCATTCAATGGATACAGATTTTCAGTTAGGGATGATGAAAAAGTTCTAGATATAATTGCACCATGATGTGAATATACATAATTCCCCTGTATTGTACAACTGAAAATGATTTCAGTAAAGTAATAAATTATGTACATTTTACTATGATTAAAATAAACAATAAGGGAACTTCCTGATTTGTTGCTCTATACATGTTGATTGAGTTGATATCATTTATTCCTGCATTTATAATTGACAAAATGATTGCCAATACTCAGTAGGTCATATCTGTTCATGCTCTTTACCTGTAAAACAAACAAAGCAGGAAATAGCATTCAACCTGAGAGCAGTTGAATGAGAGTCTCAGTGTCACAACATCTTACTATAATATTCAGGATCTTCACTACAAAGGACGTGCTCAGTTGTACCATATGACATCAACACAGCTGAGGACCCCTTCAGTACAGATACGTATCCTTTCCATTGCTTACTTACTCATTTTTTATAGTCCATTTGAGAATTTTTAACCCGTAATATGTCTCCAATGTAATTTGTCAATCAAGGAATTCATGAGTATGACATTACTATACTGAGTATGACATGGAATTGGTGGCATTCCAAATCACTACAATCAGAGAAATTTTGTCAGAAGAAATATTCTGGGTCATATTTAAATTTTCATTGAGATTGGGCTAACCAGCTGCTCACCTTTGTCTTCAGATGTTTGACTCCACTATAAATTGTATCCTCCAATTACAGCTTTAAAGCTCAGAGAATGCAATTTCAAACTTGGTTTTATAATGACAATTTCAGTAGTTTTTGCTTGTTAGTAACAAAATGAATCAAATAAACCTGAGCTTATTCCCAAATATAGGAAATACATACCAAGTGTACAGGTGCTCTGTGGTAGAATCAGCTGGTAGCCATGGGTGAGATTCAGAGAAGCTAGCAGACAAGCCAGAAGATGGGCAGAAAAAGAGTCCATCATGTCAGGCAACATCTAACTGTACAGGAAAATCTTCTGAGTCAGGGATTCAGGTAGATAGCTGACAAAATGAGGAGGATGTAAGAAGGAAAGCTTGGCAGCAGGTAGTTTAATGAAGCTTGGACACTAGCCATCAGGTATGGAAATAGAAATAAGATCATGGTTCTGGAATTCTAAAGAAGGTTTTGTAAAACTAATCTGCACAAGTCAGGACCCTTTACTCAGAGGGACAGTTTACCAATGTTGGGATTATTCTAACATCTGCAGGGAGACAGACACATGGGGAAAACCACTCAGAATTTAGGCACAAGTTTTTAAAAAGAAAGAACATATGTAAGATAATTAAGGCTTAGCAGAACACTTACAGAATAAAATACACATCTTCCTTAAAGAAGAATGGTTACTAAATACTGATTCTTTTTCAAATAATGAAATATAAGATGTTCTTTAATGAAGTGATATAAAAGTATAATACTGAGTGGAATAGTAGTTTATAAAACAATGTATAAGATTTTTCCACTTTTATAAAAATATATAATAGGATTACAATCTATACATATGTAATAGATATAAAATGTGAAACATATATTTGTTAGTTATTTTAATAAGATATTATACATTTGTGTAGTATGTTTGAAATTATTAGTTAATTCTGAGATAAGGACAATGAATGAAATTCTTAGCATTGCTTTCATTTATCCAAAGAGCTAAAGGACTGCATGCTTTGCATATAATACATAGGGACAGTAGTGCTTGATAAATCTTAGAAGTCTTTAATAGAACCAAGAGTTGGAAACAAAGGGCGACATTGCTACCATAGGGAATGAGGCTGTCAGGTTGTTGGAAATGATTATGAAAACCACAACATTTGCCAGCATTTCTGAGAAAAGCTGACAACACAAAAACCTCAACGTTTTTAAAGACATTCCAGTGGTAGTAGCAAAAGAAAAACCAACTAGATGTAGGCTCTTGTGGAGACTCATTTCACAGGAAAAGACATCCACAGACTGAAAGTGAAAGAGTGGGAAAAACAGGATCACTCACATGGACCAAGTAAACAAACAGGAGTTTCCATCCTCTTATCAGAAAAAGTGATATGATCCTCATATCATATTCACAACAAAGTTAGTAAAAAGGGATAAAGAGGGACATTTCATACTTCTTAAGGGAATCATACATCAAAAAGTCATAACAATCATAAATATCTGTGCCCCAAACCGTGGCACATCTATGTATATCAAATAAAGCCTTGTCAACTACAAGAATCAAATAGACCACAAGACAATAATACTTGGTGACTTTGACACAGCTCTCTCACCACTAGATAGATCTTGCAAACAAAAAATAAACAAAGAAACCATAGAACTCAATAAAACAATAATTTAGACTTAACAGACATATATAGAGCATTTCATCTATCAATGAGAGAATACACTTTTTTTCTCAGCAGCACATAAATCCTTCAAAATAGATCATATGCTATGCCACAAAGCAAGTCTTAGCAAATACAAAAAAAATAGAGATACTACCCTGCATCCTATCTGACCATAATGGAATAAAATTAGAAATCAATGACAGGTTAAAAAATAGAAACTACTCCAACACCTGGACACTAAATAATATGCTGTTGAATGATGCATGGATAACAGAAGACATCAGGGAAGATATAAAAAATTCTTAGAGGTAAATGAGAACTCTGATATACCATATCAAAATCTCTGGGACATCATGAAGGCAGTGCTAAGAGGAAAGTTCATTGCATTAAGCTCATTTATTCAAAGAAGAAAAAGTCAACAAATAAATGACTTGACACTACATCTCAAAGTCCTAGAAGAAGAAGAACAAACCAACACCAAAAAAAGTAGAAGACAGGAAATAATTAAAATCAGGGCTGAAATCAATGAAATTGAAACCAAAGAAACAATTCAAAAAATTGACAAAACCAAAAGCTGGTTCTTTGAAAAAATAAATAAAATTGACAAACCCTTAGCCACTCTAGTGAAAAAGAGGAGAGAGAAAACCCAAATTACTAAAATTTGTCATGAAAAAGGAAATATCATGACAGACACTACTGTAATACAGAGGACAATTAGAAACTATTTTGAAAATTTATACTCCAGTAAAATAGAAAACCCTGAAGACACTGACAAATTTCTAGAGGCATATGACCTACCCAAACTGAACCAGGAGGACATACACAACATAAACAGATCAATTTCAAGCAAGGAAATACAAAACGCCATCAAAAGCCAACCAAGAAAAGCCTGGGACCTGAAGGATTCCTAGCCAAGTTCTACAAAACCTACAAAGAAGAATTAATAGCAATATTCCTCAAACTACTTCATAAAATAGACATAGGCTCTTCTGCTTTGAGAAAGAAGTGTAAATTATGTTTCATCTTCATCCTAGTTTCTAAGAACATTTTTGCATATGATGGGAGTTTTTTGTAAATTCTGAGTTAACCATTTTTATTATTATTATTATTATTATTATTATTATTAAGGAACAGGGATAAAGGGCCCAACTCTAGTGATGGGTGGAATGTTAATTATGATATTTCTTATTTTTTTCACCATAATAATCACTATACTTTTAAAGAAATCAAGATTTTAATTATTTAAAATTAAAAACCCTGCTGTCCATTAACACTCTCATTCCATCATATATTTAGACTTCCCCAAGGTGTTATTTTTTCCCTCACCATTTAGGCCTTAGAAAACTATTTCATAATGTGTGATTATATATTCTTTTTCCTAAGGTGTTAAAATGTCTTTCATACATGTGTTTAGTATGTATATTAACTTCCAAGCTTTGCCACTCATATCTGAGATTTTGGAAAAAAAACTTTTGTTTGTTTATTTCCACTGGAAAATTATTGCAACTTCTACTAATGATAGAAAATTATAATCATTACTAAATAATCAAAAAATGTTATACTGTAATAAAATAAAATTAAAGTACTTTTTTTTTTTTGTACCGGGGATTGAACTCAGGGGCACTCGATCCCTGAGCCACATCCCCAGCCCTATTTTGTGTTTTATGTAGAGACAGGGTCTCACTGAGTTGCGTAGTGCCTCGCCATTGCTGAGGCTAGCTTTGAACTCGCAATTCTCCTGTCTCAGCCTCCCTAAGTGCTGGGATTATAAGCGTGAGCCACCACGCCCGGCTTAAAGTACATTTTTTAAAGGCTTCAAATAAGACACAGTTAAAAGTCAGCTCATATAATGATCAGAGTCAAAGTAATATAAAGTGCTAAGAGCTTTTGCAAATACCTGTCCTTTTGAAATAAATGAAAGCTATAAATGAAGAACAAATAGTTTAAACTCCGTTTACTCTTCACTTTCATAATGTAACATAATTTTTATTATCATTTTAGAATCTAGCTTTTGATAATAGATATTTAGCAGCTCAAACTTTCACTTCCTATCATACTTTGTTACTCTTATTGCTTCAAGATTCAGTTCCTTCAAAAATCAACCCTTGATAGAGTCAAAATCCTTCTAGGGTAATGGTATCTAATGGTTCCACAATGATGTGAACTATATTGCTAAAGAAATTTTGTCCTTTGATGCCAGCTTTCAATAGCATTTCCATGGTTTCTTACAGCAATAGTTTTTAAGACTTGTATTTTCCAACAAGATCTGACCTCTAAGTCCAAGTACCAAATAAAAGAAAAAAAGAAAAAAGAAAAAGAAAAAGGCATTTCTAATGCTTAACTGCTTCAAACAATATGAAAGATACTTAA
Source organism: Geosciurus inauris (assembly GCA_004024805.1). Taxonomy (NCBI): domain Eukaryota; kingdom Metazoa; phylum Chordata; class Mammalia; order Rodentia; family Sciuridae; genus Geosciurus; species Geosciurus inauris. The sequence continues at coordinate 30,390 of PVHX01008558.1, read as the reverse complement.
GAAAACAATGACAAAGAATAAAAACTTGACGTACTTATTCTGAAAATTTTGGATTTCATTGCTGATAAATTTTGATAATATTTCATAATGTTAAAACAGAAAAATGTGTTTTAAAATTTTGGGGTCTCTCTCTTGTTATTCCCCTCTCTTTTGTGGCATTTTATTTTCTATGAACACTTACATACATGAAGCATTTTAACTAGTGAACCTAAATAAGTTTCTATTATGTCATGTTTACTATGACCCTATGGTTATAACATAAAAGGCAAGTCCACCATTACCCAATTTCATCTTAGAATGACAACTCTTTCTTCATAGTTTTTAAACTGAAATTAAAGAGAGATGTAAAAAATTTCACTATGTATTTTGATAACTTACTTAGAAGTTCACACTGGAAAATATAAATTGCTATTTTGAACTCATTTTTGTTTGAATTTTGTGTTCTGATGTTTATTAACAAATACAGACTCTACTGTCACATGCATTGGATATCTAAGAGTATAATCAGACATTGTGGGTCCTGAAGATTACATAGTATGGGACCTTATTAAAGAAGCAAAAAATTATTTAAAAATTAAGTGCAAACATTAACATTTATTCAAAGTAGAAGAAATACAACAAAATGCCAAATAAAAAAAGACTGAGTTATTGCATGGACCATAAAAACAGAAAATAATAAATTTTATTATTTGTATCTAATATCTGCACTTTATTTTATTCTTTACTGTGTATCTTTGGTTATTTTGGGTAGGACTATTACATTACAATGTTTTGTACCAAAAAAATATATAAATTTAGTTGTCTTTCCACTGTTAGGCTTGTTCAATTTTTATTATTATTGTTGATAGTTGGGATGTATAAGCTTCCCTCACAGACACACTTTGTACTTATAGTGCTATTATATATTTTTACTCACAAAATCATAAATTGTAATAATTCTACTATGAATGATTTCTTAGAAAAAATAAAAATAATGTTTTGTGAATTTAAATTGCATGCCATGTGTATTTCTAACAAAGCTTGTGCTGTTAGTAGACTTTTCTTAAGAATCTAATTGTTTGCTTATATTTTTGTATTTGGTAAGAAATAAAATGTGTCACATAATAGCTTATGATTATATATATTGCAGACCTTATTTCATCTGTACTTCCCATACATTCCTGGTGGTGTCCACTTCTGTTGGACAGTCATTGTAAATGACTTCCAACCCTACACCTTTGGGTCTCCATGATGAGAGAGTTCTACTAGTGGGGAAGGCATAATCCTGAAGCCAATCTATTCTTGGAGAGCTGCTAACCATGTTCAGCAGAAACACAATGTTCTCAGTTCACCATCCCTTAGTTGAGTCTTAAAAATGTCTGTGGTCATATCACATCAATAGACATGAAGAGGAGTGTGGCATAGGAGAAGTTATGCTAGAAAAAGTAATCAACTGGAACAGAAATATTTTAATTTTGCAAATTTGGCAAACACATATAACTCCTTCCAGAGTGCAGAAAGGAATATATGAAAATGAGGTTGTTTTTTTTTTTTTAATTTGCTTTTGTCTATAGTAATAAAAACAGCATGGCTTTGGCATCAGAATAACAAAAAGATGAAAGGAATAGAAAGGAAGACACAGAGACAAACCCACATAGTTTCAGTCATCTCATACATTGCAAAGGTGCCAAAAATATATGTTGGTAAAAACAGCATTTTTAAACAAATTTAACAAAATGTTTTAAAAAAACATTTTTTGACAAATGGTACTGGGAAAGCTAGATATCCACATATAGAAGAATGAAAATAGACCTCTGTCTTTTACCCTAGGCAAAAGTCAAACCAAAGTGGATTAAAGACCTAGGAATTAGACAAGAAACTCTGAAACTGCTAGAAGAGAACACAGGGTCAACAATTCAACATACTGGTGCAGACATCAACTTCCTTAACCAGCTTCTAATGCTCAAGAAATAAAACCAGGAGTCAATAAGTGGGATAGCATCAAATTAAACAATCTTCTACACAGTAAAGGAAACATAAGCTTGAAGAGAGAGCCTACAGAATGGGAGAAAATCTTTGCCATCTATTTGGGTGACAGGTGATTAATATCCAGAATATATAAAGAACTCAAAATCTTAACACCAAAATCCAAATTACCCAATCAATAATTGGACAAAAGAATTGGACACTTCTCAAAAAATGAAATACAAATGACCAAGAAATATATGAAAAAATGTTCAACATCATTAGCAATTAAGGAAATGAAAATCAAAATTACACTGAAATTTCATCTCACACCAGTCAGAATAGCAGTTATCAAGAATACAAATAATAAATGCTGATGAGAATGTGGGGAAAAAAGTACATTCATACATTGTTGATAGGACTTTTAGTTAGTACAAACACTTTGGAAAGTATCATGAAATTTCCTCAAAAGACTAGGAATAGAAACACAATAATGACCTAGCTATTAGACTCGTGGGTTTTTTCCAAAAAAACTAAAATCAGCATATCATAGTTATACAGCCAAATTAATGTTTATAGCAGAACAATCCACAATAGCCAAGTTATGGAACTAGTTAGTCTAGGTGCCCATCAACAGATGAATGAATAAATAAAAGGTGATATATATATACAATGGAGTTTTACTCAGCCATAAAGAAGACTGAAATTTTGTTATTTGCTGGTAAATGGATGGAACTGGAAAAAATCAAGCTCAGAGAAATAAGCCAGACTCAGAAAGTCAAGGGTTGAATGTTTCTCTCAAAAGAAGAAGCTAGAAGAAAGTAAAGGGGAAAATGGAGGGGTGAGGGTCTCGCAATCTCAAAAAAACTAGAGGGAAAATCAGTGTAGTAGAGTAAGAACATAGAGGGCCAGAGAGGAAGGACATAAAAAGAGGAAATATGAAACTAGACATAAGTATGCTATGCACATGTATAAATATACCACAGTGAATTCCACCATTATGTATATTTATAAAGTACCAATTAAAAAACAGTAAATAAATAGAAGGATAACAGTAAATAAATAGAGGAAGGGTATGGGGGAGAGTGGGGAGGAAAAAAGGAAGCACTATGGACTGAAATGGAGAAAATTAAATTCCATATATGTATGATTATGTCAAAATTAACCCCACTATTTGCATAACTATAGTGTACTAATAAAGCCATTTTTAAAATCTGCTTCTGAATATATACACATGTTTTAAGTACTTGGCCATTTCACATAAATTTTTCATTTCATTTTTTTCAATCTTGAAATTTTACAAATATTCCTATTTTGTGTATACCAAATCACAAAATAAAGTTATATGATTCCCCAAGATCCTACAAGTAGCAAATAATGAAACCAAGATTGAACGAGGCCTGTTGCTCTTGTGCCCATTTTAGGCTCTACATGCATATGAGTCACAGACAATAATGGGCACAAAACTCAATTCTTCATAAAAAGCAAATATCTGAGTCTTTTTCCATCCTCTCAGGTGATTCTAATGTAGGCAGTCTGAGGACATTCACTGAGAAACACTGCTACACATCATGCTGCTCAGAGACACACTAATCCCTGAATGCTTTTAAAAGGTAAATGCTTTTAAAACAAGCATTTCCTTCCTGTTTAGAAATTTTCACTGGTTAACTTGACACAAGATCAAAACTTAGTTTGACCATGAGGAAAACAATACTATTTCAAAAAGAGTCAAAGAACAATCGTCATTTAGGAATATTTCTCATATGTCTCCCTACACCCTAAGGAAGCTTAGTGTCAATATCAGGTCTGTATAATTAAGTTAGTCTTAGAACATCTGCACCTGCTGCCCCTCTCAGCTCTTATCCACAAAAACCGTCTCCATCTGGATCCTTGAGGTGAGTCTTCAGTCATTTCTACATACTGCTCCTGTAGCATCATGAATTGAGAAGATGACTCTACACAGTAGCCTCCATTTCAGTGAGGAAGGTGATTCTGGGAGAGAATAGGAGCAGGACAATAGCAAGAAAGCAAGCCAACAAGATTACAAAGAGGCTTCGGGAGTCTATGAATCAGCAAATCCCAGTTTATACTAACAAAGCTGAACTAAACATAATCTTTCTTTTACCTGTACTGTATTTATATTTTCAATCACTATAGTAAAAAGCTCTGTGCTCACTGTTTCTTTTTATTTTTAACCTTAGTGGGGGCAGTAGCAATCAAGGCTGATTATAGTCATATTTGTTTGATATTGGAAAGCTATACAAATATTTCTGTACTCACCTGGCTAGTGAGTACACCTGCTTTCTTACATAAATGAAAGCAGCCCATGTAATCTGTCTAAAGAACTGGTGGAAACTTCCCTTTCTCATGATCAAAATGATTCATTCACAAATGTTATTTTCTTGAAATGAATTTTAATTTCACTATAATTCTCACCATCATTATGAAAATAACTGTTTTTTTCCTATTCAAAGCAATAAGTTGGTATATATTTCAAAACATGATATGGTATGCAATAAATACATTGAATTTTTTTACTTTAAAAAATAAGCAAGAAACAACAAACTGAAATGCTGGCAGATAAATTCCTTATTCACTAGGTAGATTGTGTAATTGATTAAGATTATATGAACATATAAAATAGTATATTGGACCTCTAATCTAGCTTGTTGGAGTTCATATTTGATGAATCATATGCAAAATGTCCATTGGTAGAGATTGGGAGAGATTTGTCCCTTCTCTCTATTTATAGTGGCCATTTTGCATATGACTAGTTAAATATAAACTCTGATAAGTTAAATATAAACTCTAGATATACTAGAGGTCTAGTATACTATTTTTCTATCTTTTGTGTTTTGTTACAGAATACAATGATTCATGAAACAATGATGCTCTTTCTAGCATAGAATACTATAATTTTGTCCAGATCTTACTGAGGTTTACATACCCAATAAATCCAAAGCAAGCATGACCCTAGTACAAACATGAAAGAAAGAAGGAAAGAAAGAAAGAAAGAAAGATCCACTTTTGGTTTTTATAAAATTGCCTAAGATCCGAGATTTACAGACACTATAGAGTTACGGAGTCCCCTCCCTGTTTGTAATTGTATGCTGTACTGATGGTCACACAGAGTTCAATTTTCTGTATAATATTGCCAGATAAAAGAAGTTTTGAAAATTCATTTAGATGATTTTCCAACAATCCCTACTTTGTCAACTTTAATTTACAGTCATAAACCCCAAGCATGGATGAGAATCGAACAACATTCTTTTGGCACCAGTTCTAGCAATGTAAGGACAAACAACATGCACGTACATTTCTATGAAGGTTAAACACACCTGCTCTCTATCTGCAAAGATAGACTATGTGAAACCCAGGTCAAAGATACAGAATGTGATTTACAGTTGACCATATCAATTTAATACATTTTTCCCCTTAGGAAAGAAGAGAATTGAATGCAGTTAAGTTAGCCGTTCTTTGGTGTTCTTGAACTAAGTCCTCAACTTCTGTTTATCAATGTCTGTCATACTATTCAAAAATGAATCGTCTTTTTCAAATATTTATTGAGAATCTACTATGAGCACATTATTATGAGAAAACAAATCCGTTCAAATAAAATTTTGGGGGAAAAATTAATAATGATATGACACAGATTCTTGGAACTGTCTGGGTGGATAAGGAATAGAATATCCTGCTATGTAATAGTTTAAATATTAATGAATACACATACATATACACTGACTACATTAACTACTATGTATTATATTAACTACTAAAATTCATTAACTATTATGTCCTTGTATAATTCTCTTAATTTTGATTTCTCAATTTCTTTTCTGTAAAGGAAATTTCTGTCTGAGAACAATGTTTTTTAAAATTTTGTTTTATAAAACAATAATACATCTTTCAAGATGCTAACAAGTATTTTGCAAAAATAACCAAATGAACACAGGAGATGTGTGATGATTTAATTAAATATTGGAAACATTGAGAAAATAAAGTTGAACATATTTTATATAAAGATACCTCAGAACCTTCAATATGGTAACATGCATTTTGGCTTTCCTAGAAATGCTTAGTCTACCAATCGAGCTCAAGGAACAATTTGGGTAGAACCATAATGATAGATTTCTAAACTTCCCTTTCAGCTTTTATAATGCACAATTATAGAAATCCTAGGGACTTAGCTCCATAGGAGTTTGTTTGGACTATTTTCTGAGTAATCTGTTTATGTCCCACATCAAGGTGAATCAAAGAAAAATGGAATGACCAAATGATGAACTGGAAGAATTAGCAAACGCTGAGAAAACGCCACATAAATCTGTAGAATATTTTGTATCTTTCAATTAACATAAAAATCGCATTCACTTTTAAACTAACATGTCACATTACAGCATTCTACTTATGAGATATTATTTTTTAGTTTAATCAAATTCTTATTTTAATGAAAATATGCACTCCAATGTTATCCTTGGCAATTAATATTGTAATTCTATAGATAGCAATAACAATACAACTATTGAATAAGCCAACCTAGTCTAATTTTGGGGTTCAGCAAAAAGCAAATTATTGCCACTATATTATTCTAATAATAATAATCATAACAATAGTAACAATAATAATAGATATTTTATATTAAGCTTTGACTTATGAGTTAGGTTCAATATTAAATATTTTAGCTATATTGACAATTTTAATTTGTTCATATACCTTAAGAGATGGATATTAATTACATTCACCTAGAAACTAAACATGTGGGCAGTTCACAAGTGGAAATGTTGTAACAGATACATGAAGTAGTAGAATGTTGTGAGCCTAGAGACAGCCATAAACTTGATCACTTTCATACTTGACCCCAAGTCAATCTTTTCTATTTATATATTTAGAGTTTGTTCAGTATTTTAATTCTTCAGCATAGATCAGTATTGAAGCATCTCAGTCACTTTGATACAATTAACCCACAATTCCTTCTCAAAACCCTCAAATTTAGAGTTGTAACATATATAAGGACTAACATAACGTAGAGAGCCATCCATGGGCTATATGTGGACTATCAGCATCATAGCCAGTGAGGGGATAGGTCTGGCATTGGGAAATTATGAAGAAAGAATGCATTGTCTACCATTTTTCACAAGCGCTCGGACAATTTAAACTGAGCAGGAAAATTTCCCACTTCGATCACCCCCTACAGCATTCTTACAGAATGCTGCTAGAGAGCAGTCTAGCTTGGGAGAGAGAAAACCCAGCTGAGTAATCACAGAAATTTAAAATGCTGGGACAGACAGACTACCCTAACCACAGAGTTGGCATGACCTCTAACCTGTGTGGTGCCGCTGCTTTAGCGGGTATCTTTATTTCCTAGGAATACTGCAAAAAAAGATGGCGATGCTAACTAACTTAGGTAGCAAAACACAACCTAGTTCGATTTATCCTGTCCCATGATTGATCTTTCACTAGCTAAAGCCTGTCTTTTGGGCAAAAATTATTTGCTGTAGACCAAACACCAGCATGGAGCATGCTGGCAGGCCAGTGCAGGGTCATGGCCCAAATAGTTCCTGGCTGGCAATGCCCAGAATAAGCCTGGCTGCTGCCGGCCCAACAGAATCCTGCCAGAGTTGCTGATATTCTAGTTTCAGATGGAGGAGCACAGGAAACACTCAAGGCAGGACAGTGCACAGGATGGGGACCCCAGAGCTGCAGGCAGAATTTTGGGTCACACGAAGAGCATGGAGAAATGATTGTAGCCATGCGGCAGCAGCAATATAGTAAATTCCTTCAGCATGTGCTTCTTCCAAGCCCCACCTCCCAGCTTTCCCAAACAAAGCATACTTTCCTGGGTTTCCTCTTAGTTCTTCCCACCATCCCTCAGGCGGGCCTTCCAGCCCTGCCTACCAGCTTTGCTGAACCTGCCTGTTGCAGTCTCTGTTCCATAAAGGCAAACACCCACCTGCAAAATTTTTCATTCACTTTCAGGATAAATACTCACTAACAAAAACAAAAAATATTTTACAGGCAAAATCCAAGCCAATGAACTCCTGCATCTTTGATAACAGCTCTCTAATTAATTTTTCCCAATGCTAAGTTAAATAAACTATATTTTCTTATCCCCTCAACAGGTTTCTTCAAGGAACTTCTTTTCTTTACAGGTACACTACTAAGGAAGAGTTGCAAAATTATTATGTTGATAAAAGATATTCTACATATGTTTCCTCACACATTATTTTTCTTTTCAGGGATATTGTTAAAGATAAATTTCACAATTATAAGAATAAAAACCAGCAATCTGAAATGTTTAATTTCACAATGTTCTCATAATTGCGAAATTTTATTCTTCTGCTTTCAGAATATGTATACACAAGGACTAACTGTGTATGCACAAGGAGTCTATTTTGATTACACTACATGATGTGAAAGTTAATATAGAAAAGGAATGCACTCATGATCTTTAAAGTAAAATAAAAATGGATACCAATACTTTAAAATCAGGTGATTTAATAAGATTCAATTCATATTGGATAATTAGATAAAAATAAACAATGTCTTCAATTTTAATGCATCTTTTTCCAACTAGTTAAATGATCTACATAGTTTTTAATTCCTAAGATAACTAGCATATATGTGTAGTTATATCTGACAATTTTTCTTCAATAGGAAAAGCATTACTCATATTGCTATTTCATTCACTTGATGCCCTGCCTTTTAGAGTATAAAATAATTATATAAGTAAATTTAGAGTAAACATAATTTATTATATAAACACTTATTTACTTATAAAATTAAGATGCTACCTAAGTAATCTTAATTCCTAAATATTGTTTATCTTTTCAAAAAATGGTAAACAGATATAATTTTATATACAAATGTATCCAAAGATATTGACTACAGTTCAATTGGAATATTTCTCTCTATTAAAATATAATAATTTGTCTAGATTCAAAGATTTATAGGAATTGTTCCAGAATGTAACCAAAAAGAGGTTCTACAGAGAGGAAAGAAAGATTGGAAAATTCTAGGAGGAAAGAAAGAAAACATTTCTGGGTAAAAAGGTCTTTAATGATAGTCTTTGATAATATTTTATAAATATATGATGTATAGTTATATACAGAAAGGTCTAAGTAAGTGATCGACAAGGTTTAAGTAGGTAGAGAACAACTTTATATGTAACTAACTTGGTATAAATACATGGAACAATCAAACTTATTGAAGGCTTTTCCCTAAGCTCAAATATTAATATGCTAATGTAAACCAAAATATAGAGTAATTTCTTTTGCCTGGTAAGCTTTATTATTTAGAAAAAAGCTAACCTGAAAGAAATTAAGGTTCATACAATTTTGATTAGATAATTATTTTCAAATACCACCTTAAATTCCAAATTTCAAATTTCTCCTTAAAAGCAAAATTGTAAATATCAATACATTATAAATATTGTTGCTAATTCTTATATATCAATTGTATCTCTGTTTATTAAATATAAGTCTTCAAAGTATGAGGTTTAAGAGAACATCTCACTAAACTGATGTCCTCCTAAGTTTTATATAATGGTCTCTTACCAACTCATGCAGTGATTACCAAATAATTAAAAATCTAATTATATGATTTAATCTTCTATAATTATATAAATATATTATAAAACTTATATGTTACTCTCTACACTAAGAAGTAAACAGCTATATTTTTAAAAAATGATTGAGAGACACTAGTTTATTTAAAGGGTAACTTTATAGGATATACATAATGTTTTAATACCTTCCCTCAAGAAGTTATTAAAGGTTCTCTTATTTTGTTCATTTCTTGCTTTTGTCAACTAGTTTTTATTGGGCCAAAATATTACATACAAAAGTTTATAGACTGATATTCAAATGAGAAACTAAGATTAATTTCAAGATCAAGACATTTTACCTAATTTTTGTTAAGAGACCCATTGCTGCAAAAATTACAAAGTATATATAATCATCTCTTAAAATTCTACTGTCCATAGATAACTGCTGTTAATATCTAGTATATAGTCTTCTAAACTGTTTTCTATACATATATACATGTTTTATAAATATTAAATCATACTGATATTTTCAAAACTTATAAAATTATTTTAAAATTTTACATAAAACTGTTTATTGAGTTATTTCTTATTGTCTAAATACTTGTATAATACCAGGCCATTGTCTACAATGTAAGCCTAATAATAATCTGACTTACATCAACATTTTTTCTCAATTTTAAATAGTAATAGAAGGGAAAACAAAACCCTACATGTCCCCACTAAATCTCATACAATTATTATTTTTTAATTCTTTAAATTGTGATACTAAAAGTCTCACTGCTGCTGAGCAACACATGAAGCAATAGGATAAATCATATTTCAAAGGATAGAGACTATACTTGTCTATTTCTAGAAAAATCAACCTGTCATCATGGAGACAGCTGAAAAACCTGACATAGGGAGGTAAATCTTCAACCACAATGTTTAACAGCCATGCAGATTTTATTAAGTTGTCAGGTAAGTAAATTCTATGGAGAAACTTCCCCAGATCCACCTCTAATGTACCTAGAAATGTGGACTGGAGATTCCATCTCAGTATTTACTAATGATACTCATATGATGAATGGTTTTACAGATACTCATATTTCACCCATCCATGTGATTGAATTTAAGTATACTGGCTACAGTAGGTACCTGACTATAGTTTGGTCCCATAATGAACATACTGCCTATTGTTAAAGGTAATGTTTGAGGAAAAAACAACATGAGAAGGATCTAAACCAGCCAATCATACAGGTCCTTAGAACTTAAGATTATATGTCTGGACAGTTATTAAAATGGGATGATTATTGAAATTGAACTTTCTCATAACAAGCCAATTATTTCCACAGAATATCCACCAATATTTTACTGCCCTAGTCATTCTGCAGTAGAATCTGGCATCTTTCCTAAATTAATAAAAGGTACAAATGCTTTGCCAGTGCAACATAAACTCTCTAGTAGTGATGAATAAATTTTGGGTTAATCTTCAAAAATTGATAAAGGGCAGCCATATCAAGATGCCACTTCCTACAGAAAGTCTAAAGCCATGAAGGCTTGATATGGAAGTACTACCACTAAATGTGTCTCACTTTCACTTCTTAAAAGAATTTGCAAACAACCATGTTTAATTTGGATTCTTAATTTAGTAAAAGATTTAAGAAGTTAGACATTTAACTGAATTATTTAGAACTATTTCCAGAATATAAAAATAAGATTAAATACACAATCATTCTAATTCTTTAAAAATCCATCTGATTTAGATTACTTCCTATTGTTCAGATATTACTTTACAGCCATGTAATGAAGACCAAATTGAAGCCTGGCAAACTGATTGATGTTACACTAGAAAGATCTTATAAATTGATTGGCTCCCATATTGGAGACATACTAAAATATTCTGCATGGTATGTTATTAAAATGCTATGTTTGTTACTAATTCTTTTGATATCATAACAACAGATTTTGACACTCTCAGATCAACAATTCAGTGACTTGAAGTAATTACCCTTCATCTGCCTTTATAAATTAAAAAATGAGGGAGATGTAGAGAGTCATCCATGGGCTATATGTGGACTATCAGCATTGCAGCCAGTGAGGGGATAGGTCTGGCATTGGAACTCTCATGGCATCCCCTCACAGGGATAGACCACCCGATGCAGGTGAACTTCTCCGTCAGCTCTGTCAAAGATCCCACACAGCACCAGAGATGAGCTGACCTGCTGTAGCTGCACAGCCCCTCTGAGATGGGTGTGACCTGCCAAGATGCCAATCAACCTGCTTACTGCAAAACATCATGAAGTACTCTGCCCTGAAAACCTTATCCCTGCCTTTGATATACCCCTTTAAATAAACCACAAGAGCCATCTTCTTGTTGTCTAGCGCCAGCTCCCATGTGGACTTGACCTGTCAGGGGCTCCAACTTTTGTAACTATCTTTCTGACTTTGTATTTTGTTCTTGACTAATTATTCTAGACTTGAATTTCTCAGGTGGCTTACATCCTCCTCAGCAGGAAGAAGAACCCCTCAAGGAGATGCTAGCCATCTCCCCTTAGACTATTGTTGAACCTATCAGACTCACATCGTGCCTCAAAATTTAAAATTCACTGAAAGATCTTACTCAACAGAAAAGATTGTTTAAAGTATTTCTGAAACTTCGTGTGTAAAACAGTCACCTGAGACACTTGTGAAAATGCTGATTCCCAGGAACCCAGCCTGGACATAGTTTCTTCAGTCTTGAGTATACCTGATAACAAGTGCATAGAGGGACAAAGTCTAACAAGGTAAGCTACAAACCACTATTCTAGTCACGTATGGTGACACAAAGTTACTATAATCTCAATAACTTTGGAGGAGGAGTAGGAGGATCACAAGTGGTATTTTGAGGACTGCCTGGGCAACTTAGTGAGACTCTTGTCTCAAAAAGTTCTTAAAAATATGTTGAGGATGTAGCTGTGTACAATGACCCTAGGTTCTATCCCCAGTACTGCAAAAAGAAAAAAAAAAAAAGAAACAAAAGAGAAAGAAACACTAGGGATTCATAAAGGGGATCCAGAGGACTTCTATATTATTATGTGAAAACTTTCTTCCACAGTTTAGCTATTGTGAATTGAGCTGCTATAAACATTGCTGTGGCTGCATCACTATAGTATGCTGTTTTTAAATCCTTTGGGTAAAGACTGAGGAGTGGGATAGCTGGGTGAAATGATGGCTCCATTACAAATTTTATAAGGAATCTCCATACTGCTTTTCAGAGTGGTTGCACCAGTTTGCAGTGCCACCAGCAATGTATGAGTATACCTTTTCCCCCACATCTTTGCCAAACTTGTTATTGTTTGTATTCTTCATAATTGCCATTCTGACTAGAGTGAGATGAAATCTTAGTTTTGATTTTCATTTGTCTAATTACTAGAGATGTTGAACTTTTTTTATGTATTTGTTGATCAATTGTGTATCTTCTGAGAAGAACCAACCTAGATGCCTTTCAACAGATGAATTGATAAACTGTGGTATATATACACAATAGAATATTACTCAGCATTAAAAGAGAATAAAATTATGGCATCTGCAGGTAAATGGATGGAGTTGGAGAATATGCTAATTAAGACAATCCCCCCAAAAAACAAAGGTCAAATGTTCTCTCTGATAAGTGGATACTGATCCATAATGCCGGTGGGGGGGAGGGTATAGGAAGAATGGAGGGACTTTGGGCAATAAAGGAGAAGGAGAGGGAAGGGGTATGGGGGTAGGAAAGATGATGAAATGAGATGGACATCATTACCCTATGTACATGTATGACTGCACATATGGTGCAATTCTATATTGTGTACAACTACAGAAATGGCAAGTTGTGCTGCATTTGTGTACAATGATCAAAATGCATTCTGCTTTCATATATACCTAATTAGAACAAATACAGAAATAAAATAAAAATTAAAAAAAAAAACATTGTTGATTTTGAACCCAAACTAGGTTACAAAAATATATAACATTAATGATAAACCTTGTGTAAGGGTTCACCTGGGTAACCAGATGCCTTTTATTTAGCTTGTGTAGTCCAATTATCATCTTGGAGTACTTTGTAGCTGAAATTTAGTTTGAATTAAATTAAAACAACCTTCTTTATTCCTTCTAAGCATAGTAGAAAATTTGTCATGTTTCCTATAACTTAAATAACAAAAAAACCCACTGGATTAAAGCCAACATTATTTCTATGAGGGAAAAAGTATTTGAAATTTTAACAAGCTGAAAGAAACATGTTCATACAGTATTCTAAGCAGAGAGGATACATTTAATTTTTTTCAAAAGAGTTTTAAATCTCCAATACCAGAAGCTATGAATATAAGGGCATTTTTATAGTACTGGAGGGTTCTCGTATAATATACAGAAAATTGAATTAAGGAAAGAAAAAGTAGTGGTGGAATTAAAAGCATAAAAGAGAAGTAAAACTGAAATGAATTTCATTGGTCTTTCTTTACATTGTCTAGCAAAGAATGTACGGTATATGTCAGATTAAAAAATTTATCATTTTATATGTTGGCAAATTATTTCCTTCATAGCACAGGTAATATATATTGGCCAGCATTTTAAAATAAATGTATTGAAGAAAAAAATCTTGTCTATAAATACACCAAGTAGAAATGGGTATTTATATAACCCTGACTGCATCTTTTTATACTGATCACTGCTCCTCCAAAGAAAAAATACATATGCATGTATAATAAATCTGTTTTATGTAATGAACATTCAACTAGTTGTATAATTGAACATTTTATTCAAATTTTTAATATATAGAACCAAACTGATCATAAATTATAAAGGAAGGAAGAGTTTTTGCATGGTGGTGTCTATAGAAATACCACATAGAAACAGACATTACCCAAAGAATTTTTATTCCATGAAACAAATAGTATAGAAATTAAACTGAATTTAAGAAATACAATACTTGTAGCAGGCACTGAATTCCTTTATTTAGTAGTCTATGAAGAGCCCATCAGTTCTATTATCAAGTCTGAAAAATCCTAAATTATTAAGTTAGTCATGTACATTGAGAAATTACTTTCTCATGAATTACTGAAACACTTGATTGCATTAGTAACAAATTCATTTCATTGTCGTATTTCAAGCCCAACCTCAACAAAATCTATGGTGCAAAGATAGACCTGCTGCAGTTTCAGATTTATTGAGAGAGATTTAAGAGGTCTCTGCTGTATTGAAATTACTTTATATCCATTTAACACATTTACTCTAATTAAAAAGTAAGACTTCACTTTCTTGCAAGTCTCCCCATGTGTATGCTGAGGCCATTTAGCTCAAAAGAGAAAGATCAAGTGACAGATCAAATGAAAATGTTAAAATATAAATTACATACTTTAAGTAGCTTTCTCTGAAGTTAGTAGAGCTATCCGATTAAAGTTGAAATTTGAGTGAGTCAGTCCTGATGTTCTGTATATTCATTTCATTTCCCAAGTCATTTATACTTTACATATAGGAAATTTCTCGAACAGATTAAGAGACATGGGAGTTTCAATTAGTTCTGATTGAAGAGAAAATAACTCATTGTCAGGGTAGTCAACTTATTTGTAGAGTCAACTTGAGACTATAAAATGCGAATACATTGCTTTATTTTAAATTCACTTACTTCTCAAGTTAAACCTAAGAATTTCCCAGAAAGGGTCCAGAGGATAAGGCAAATTCTTCATCTCCTCTTTGAAAACAGCTATAGTGACCTTGGGTTTTGACCTAATCATTTGGTTTTAGTATAGATTTACCTAAAAAGTAGCTTTTACTTTTATCTTTTTTCTGCCAAATTGGTTCTGATCTATATTAAGAGCCAGCTAACTCACTTTCTATAAGTAGCAAGTCAGAGGATACTTTGCTGCCACAGAGAGGTAGAGAAACTTAATCACATGTTTCTTCTTAAAACTCCAACTGCTCTCAAGTAGTCAACCATAAGTACAGTTGATTAGCTCACTGATAACATTTAGCTAATGAGAGCAAACGTCTAACCAGTTGCTTTTATTCTGTTCCACAGCCACTGATTTCATTTATTTATTTATCTTTTACTTATGTTCCATAATGTGCCCGGCATACTACTACGGACACTGGGGATACTATTACTATATAAATAAAAGAATACCCACCAGGGAGCCCTAAGACAAGCTGACTTCATTATTTTGTTGACAAATATCATTCTAACAGTAGACTAAACTCCAAGGAAGTGGGTCCAAATCAAGAATTTTATGTATCAAATATAGTGATAATGAACATAGTAAAAGAAAGAAAACTCCAAGACCTATAAGTAGTGAGAGGTAAAAGAAGTGAATAAAGGATAAGTAGTGACCACAGGAGGCTTAAAAGTTGATCTAATTTGCAAAATTCTTGCCAGCTGTTGTCAATTGATTTTTAAGAAATACTGATGAGTATGATTTTTATCATGACTCTTATGATGCTTTATTTAACAGTCATTCAATTTAAAAAAATAAATAAAACATTGTGGGAGCCAAGCATTATTTGGTATCCAGATTTGGATCAATAGCTACCATTTATCAAATACTACTTTTGTTTTTTTATACTAGGAATTGAACTTATTTTGATTTGAGACAGGGCCTCCTAAATTGCCCAGATTGACCTCAAATTTGCAATCCTTACGCCTCATCCTCCTGAGTAGCTGGTATTATAGGTATTGGGGGTAGCCAGAATTATAGGTATGTACTACCACACCCAGTTTATCAAATATTATTATAAGTCCAAATTAGCAAAATTATTGAGACCATAGGTTTCTTCATTTTCTAAATAATAAATTTGGTGAGTGCTTTGAGCAGAGTAGGAATTTTTACATATGTGAACATACATATTTTATGATTGTTGTGCTTTGAAAAAATAGATAATTTGGAGTTTAACATTTTTTGGTAGTATTGGAGTTTGAACCCACGAGTGCTCTACCACTGAGCAACATGCCCAGGCTGGCTTCAAAATTGTAATCCTTGTGCCTCAGCCTTTTGAGCTGCTGATTGCAGACACCACATCCAATTTAGCCTTAACAATTTTTAAAGTTGTTTTTCATACTTCACATGTTTTGGAGATTATCCAATGCAAGTGTATGAAGAACTAGGTTTGTCACACTACAGCACTATAGTCATATGTTTCTTTACCAGTTACTTTTTGTTGGATATTTAGATTATTTCTACATATTGCTACCAAAAACAATGCTGTAACAGAATATCCCAATTAAGATTGTTGTATGTGTGTGCACTTCTAGTTTATATACCTACATTTAAAGTTGTGATTAAACTACTGTGAATCTTGATAAAAAATAATGCCAAAATCCTTCTCAAATTTTTAAACTAATTTTCAGTCCTGCTAAATGAATGAGAGTATCTATTATATACATTCCAGTCCCCACTGAAACATAATATGCTTTCTTATTATTTCACCCATCAGATAGATAAAAAATTATATGCCACACAATTTGTGGTTTTCATTACTACTGTAAAATTTGAATATTCTATATTCTTATTGCTTTGTGTTTGTTTTTATGTGTGTTATAAACCCATATTTCTCATTTTCTATTAGTTTCCTTCTTTTTTTCTTATTGAGGATGTATCATAATACATTTTGACTATTAATCCTCTTTTAGCTACATAGGCTTCAAATACTTCATCCTGGTATGTTATCTTCTCCTTGTTTTAAAAAATGTGTTGTCCAATCTGCCATGGATTTTATGATGGCATCAATATTCTTGTTATATGCCAGAAGAACTTATCACAGATTCTTATATTTTGTTTTAATGTTTAAATATCTTTATCATTACTGCATTTGTGATTTATTTTTATATATTATGAGAAATGAAAGTTTAATTTTACTTACAAATGTTTTGCCAATCTTTCCAACACCAGTGATTGAACACCACCCTTTCTCCATCCCTTCTCAAAGTGCCTCTTTCATCATTCGATATATTTTTCCATATCCCCTAATCTGCCTTCAAGCCTGTTGTGCCCCAGTAACAACAAACTCATTTCAATAACTTTGCAGTGTATTTTCATAAACTTGTGGGGCTAGAATGGACTTTGTCAATCTGCTTGGTAGTGTCTGCTGTTACTGACCTTTGGGGAACAGGCTCTCCAGTCAACAAAGACTAGAAAATGATGAGGAGGAATGTGCTGAATTGTGCTATTTTACCTGGGTAAGCTGAGAACCCTATTTCCCCAAGTTGTCTTTTCTTTATTTTTCCAAATTTCAGCTGGCCAAAAGAGGAATGTGCGTGAGATCTGGAAGGCATTGTGAAGCAGCACTCTTAATTCTCAGATGTTCTTTGTGATACAATGACAGACAAGCGCAGAGTTGCCCAGAGGGCCACCCATATTACATCTCTTGTTCTTCTTTGTGTCTCTCCCTCTTGCTAGCTAGAACTCATTGCAAGTTTATCTTCAATTTGGCAGAGAACACATACAGGTGATAATCCCAAGAGGTCACAGTTGCAAAGACCTCTGAAGAATTTAACCTTTGTGATCCCACTTTGGCATCTGGACTTTGCTTCTTGGATTTGCTGTAAGTTCAGATTTATTCATCTGTACTTGTTATCCATGAGAATGGGCTAGTCCTCTTGTCTCTCATTTTTCAATTCTGCTATCCAGATTTTCAGGTCCTCATCTTCTCTGATTTCATGCATGATCTTACTTCTTTCATAATTTCTCAAGCTCTTAAAATTCAGTCGTGTTGTTTCCTGAACTGAACCCTGAAAGATGAGTTAAAAATAAGCTAATATTTAGTTGAGACTTCCTCCCAAACACTTGAAATAGCATTAAAAAGATAAAACCTTTAAAAATAAAACTGTTAAATATAGTCTGTGTTTAAGACAAACTCATTTTATTCAAGAACATTTTAGAATCATCTCCTTTAGAAGCATCTCCTATATATACAATATATATCTTCTCAACATGAATCGAACTGTGTTTTTTTCCCACCACTTCTCCCCCAACCCTTCTGAAATTGTAAAAATAACTAAGGAAGTAATTTTGAAGTAAGAACATGATGTGTTTTTTTTTTTCTAGATTCTTTAGGAAAAATTCTTTTGCTTTAGAGATATTTTAGAATTAACAAGCCCACAAAAATAGCAGTCCATGAAAGCAGGTCATGTTAGTTCCTAAGCATAAAGCTTGGCATTCAATCTATTCAAATAAGGAAAAGAAAACAGAAAAAGAATTTAGGATTTATTAGTAGCTAACTTTGTGCATAAGATATTATAAAGATATTTTACCATTTCATGGATTATTATGAGGTCACTTATTGACACTTAATTTTAGAGTTTAAAAAAGCAATTTCAGATTTCCATTTAGAAAAAAAGGCAAATTTGAAAGATTTCAATGACCTATAAGTAGTCAATAACTGAGATATTTTCATAAAGATAAATCACACAAATAGACCTGAAATTTAAAAAAAAAATAGACTATTCTCCAATTGATCTAAATACAATTATCTAACTTTATCCCAGCAAGGAAGGCACTATTATAAAATTAAGGTTATTATGTTCTTGGAGAACATATCACAGGTAGCCAGCATATTGGTGTCTGTCTTGTATAAATAATTGTTAGTACAAAAGTCCAAAGAGTTTATATTATAGTCAATTAATGTCTACAGAAGAATAAAAAGAGATAGAAAATGGAGGAAACTGTAGAAGTCTAATACAACAGGGACAGATTTACTGCAGTGTGGAGAGGAGGAAGTCACTTACATGAGGAAAGTATGGAAAGAACGGCAGGCTAGTCCCTCTTTCAAAGTTTTGGGGAGTAAAAATTGATAGTTTTCTCTTACTGCTCCTATCTATGAATTGCACATGCAGTAAAAAGTTAGGATAGTACAACATAACTTCAGTATTGGGAAGAACTTCGCTAAAGAAAACACAGAAAAAATTTTGATAGGAATAGGCAAAGGTCATGGTAGAAATTGAGAGTGACTGGTCCTAGTGAGAGAATGTTGGGGTAAATTAATCATGGTGGGAAAAGTCAAGATGAAAGGTTATACTGGGTGAAGTTGGGGTTGGCAAATTAAGGTAGAGAATCAGAATTGATGGATTGTGGTAGAGATTCAGAAATTTATGGGTGATGGTAGAGAAAGTTAAGAGTGACAGGTAATAGTAGGAAAACTTGGTTGATGGGTCACGGTGGGAAAGGTCAGAGCTGACAGATCATACTCCCATTTGGTGGAAATTCTAGTAGATAGTAGATAATTCTTTCCTTTGTGAGACACATACAGCTTTTATTTCTTTCTTCATTTTTTGTAGAAGGATAAATGTTTCAGTGAGTAGAAATGTGTTAAAGATTTATAAACATTCCTTTTAAATGTGAGGACAAAGCACCAGGTATGAATAAGTATGAGTCAAGAATGGAGGCTAGAATGCAAAATTTAAGAAGACATTCACTCTTAGTGCCATCAAACTGTTAGCTTGCATGACACTGAGAGTGAGTAGCTGCTTGAATTTTCTGCACTAGGCTTCTCTCATATCTTACTAGTATTCCTGGTCCTATAGAGAGGTAGAAAACAGGTAGAAATTTGTTTATGAAGTAGAATACAGAAAGGGGAATTTAAAGATAAAAGATAAATGTAGACCAAAACAAAAAGAGAGAGATTCTGTTTAAAGAGATAGGCTTAAAGATACTGCCTTCCCTTCCACACACACACACTCAATTGTATGGTGTTGAGTTGTCAAAGAGTGGATTCATTAAACAGAATGTTCAAGTATCATATTGCAAAATGTTGTGGCCTGGGCTGGGGCTGTAGCTCAGCGGTAGAACGCTTGCCTCGCATGCGTGGGGCCCTGGGTTCAATCCTCAGCACCACACACAAAGCAATAAAAAAAAATAAAGACATTGTGTCCATCTACAACTAAAAATATATTTAAAAAAAAAATGTTGTGGCCTGAGTGTAAAAGTCATTTAAGAATAATAAAGGAAATGCTAATCAGAGTAAGTGGTTGAATTCAGAAAATTTAAGCTCAGGGTATCAGTAGGGTCATGGCAGGTACATGGAAACAAGATGACCATGGAGTCTGGAAATAGTCTTAGATGGAGGTCACATGAATTAGCCGCCAGGATAGTTCAGAGCAAAGGCAGAACTTTGTTATTAGGTGAAAAATCTTTAAAGCAGGTGACAGTCTTAAAAATGTTAGATGCCAACATCAACTAGGAGGATTAAAATAAGACTGTCCAATGGTATAAGTGGTGCTTGATAAATCTTTTTTCACAGAAATGAGATGTTTGAATTGCTTAAGTGCCTCAACTGCAGAACTGACATTGTCCTCAACTAATTGACAAACTAGAGCCCAAGATGTGGCAGAACTAAGCTTTTAGTCAGGCTACACTAGCTGGCTATAAAGAGGGTCCTAAAAATGATAAACTTGCAAGCAGAAAAGTGGGCCCCCCAAAATGTCCATGTCCTAATTCTCAGAACCTTTGAATACATTAGGACACATGGAAAGGGGGTTCAATTATGATCAGATAGAATTTATATTTCTATTCAGTAGACTTTATGTTACAGAGGTTATACTGAAATGTCAGGGGGAGCTCAAAGTGAGCTTAAGTGTCCAAAAATGCATAAGAGACAGGCAGAACTGTCAATGTCACAGTGGTACAATGTGAGAAGGACTCAGCCACTTTTGACTTTGAAAATGATAGGATCCATAAGTCAAGAAATGGGAGGAATCTCTAGAAGCTGAAATAGACAAAAAAAAAATCTTTGTTAGAATCTCTAGAAAGAAATAGATCCCAACTGAAATTTTAATTTACATCAGCCTGGTGAGACCCATTTCAGATTTCTGAATTCCAAAACTGTAGGATAAATTCATGTTGTTTTGCCACTAAGTTTTTGTTAACTTGGCGTAGTCATAATAGAAAATCAATACATAAACCAAGTAATGCTTTATAAATGATGCAAAGACAATGCATTTCATTCCCTCCTGTTTTCAGTGCACATACTTTGTCATCAAATTAAGACAGAGAAGTTTATAAAATACTCAAAAGCCAAAATGAATGCAACCAAAGTGTAATGCAAGGGACAGATGTGGGATCAAAACTTTAAGAAAGTTGGTGTTGGTAAATAGGTTTCACTTTACATGTATCTCCAGAGACCTGGTTAATTTTGGACAGAGAGACTAAGAGAAGAATATTTCAATTGCAAGGATTCTTATGGCAACAACAAAAATCTGAGAACTGGGTGTGCAGAGAATGATGACAATACAGAGAACTGAGAAAGATAGCTGTGAAGGATAATACAGATAATGGCTATGTATTGCATGGGAGTCACTATCCTTTCATTAAACTCATACACATCTTACATCTATCAAAAGTCAGGCACTGTTTAGATCGAGGGGGTTCAGTGGCACCAGATAGTAAATAACTTAATATGTTAAAAGTTTTCACTTAAAAAGCAACTACACAAATAATGGAAACTGCTACTTGGAAACAATACTTCGGTATTACTCATTGTTCTGTGTGTATATGTCATGTAGTTCTTAATGCAATCCTTCATGAAGTGTAGCACTGTGTCTATTTACAGATGGAGACACTAAGTCTCAGAGACCTTAAGTGATCATCCAAGGATATTCAGTACAGGTAAGTAGTCAGAAGACTCAATTCAAAGCCATAATTGTGTGTGAAGAAAAACAAATGGTAGGTGAAGAGCTACTCTTGTCAAAACTTCACACACTTTTTAAAGCTCAACTTGAAATAATAAAATATCATTTATTCTACTATAATTACATCCTTATCAGACATAAATTATATTTATTCTCTTTCATTATAGCATACACTGATATCCATAGGCAGATAGGCTGTACTCTAAGCCCACATTTGCATTCTCTAATAAATCCATGCAAATAAAATATTTTATTTTATTTACTTTATTAATAAAATAAAAAATATTTTATTTTATTTATTTTATTAATAAAATAAAAAATATTTTATTTTATTTATTTTATTAATAAAATAAAAATATTTTATTTTATTTATTTTATTAATAAAATAAAAATATTTTATTTTATTGAAACATAAAACCCAAGAGAAGCGAATAAGTGAAAAATATAGCCCTTGGAGTATACAGCCCAGTTTCCTAGCATGAGTACTTTCACCTTAAGGCCCAAATTACTGATGTTTCCTCCTATCCCTTGGCACTGCCAGCTCATAGCAGCATCAGAAAAGAAAATACAAATAAAAGTTGAAGTACAAGAAATTTCCAGAGAATTTTATTTCAAGCACTGAAGAAGAAAGAATTTTTTTTCTCTTACTTGAATATATTGGAAAATTTTTGAATGCTATATTTGAACGATTGTTTTCAGGAGTCAGAGAGATGATTCTTCCATTTAGTTTATATCAAAAACCTTTTAAAGTAATATAATCTGTTATTCTTTAATTCATTTGTTCTATTATATATTTGGATAACATAGCTTTTATTCTGTTTCCATTTGGATTGACAGATGGGCCCAAGACATACGGATTGAGAAAAGCTATTGAGAAGACCAGCATTTTTGGGTCCTACTCTCTTGAACAATTCTTCTTTTTTTGTTTATGCCCTGTTATAATTTTAATTAGTTCCTTTGCAAAAATATGATTTATATATGTTTTATTCAAGAGGTGTTTTTCCCCTTTCTCTTTTGTAAACTAGAATTTGAAGAAAGGAAATGTTTGTATTATGCTTGTCTCCAGTGTTTTAACTCAGTGATGTACTTTCCTTACAGTGCATAATGCCAAACCAAGTGTTAAAAATGGGAAAGGAAACCAATAATTTTGACTTTGGAGAATATTAGGGTGCAAATTAAGTGCATTTATTGAATAATATATTTTTGAGTACCTGCTGTGGGTAGTCATAGATTAGAGTGTTATTTCTTCACATGCAGGAATTTAGGGAGGAAAATACCAGTGGGCATGGAACTCTGAGTGGTTAATCATGGAGTTCTATTCCCCAGCACACTTGCATAGTCTCTCCTATTAAAATACTTTATAGTTATCATAATCCACTCTGTGGAGCCAGTTTTTGTCTTAGTCTCAAGGAAATTACATTCTCATGTCCTTCCATAGGAAGTTCATTAAACTCATTCCTCCTACTGACTTATAAAATTATCATCTCAGTCATTGGCAGTCCAGAGTATTTGTGATCATGGAGTGAGGAGTTTGTTGACATACATCATATAGAGCTAGCTTGTTTTGGAAAGTAGAGTATCTTCTTTTTTAAAATATAGTATATATTTATCAGACCATTAACATTTTATTTTGGTTTGTTTGCAGGGAAACAAATAAAATTACAAATAGGAGATCAAAATCTCATCTTTGGTGTTGCTACTTATTTCTACAAGTCAAAATTAAATAAAGAAAATGTAAAATATAAGATATAGCACTAACACAGTGGTTTTTGTTGAGTAGGAATTTGAATATGTCACAACAGGTAGGAAAACAACAATTTCATTAAAAATAACTGATTTCAAAATGCTATTTCAGAAAAGGGAGATAGAGATGAAAAACAAATAAAATTCAATAAGGAAGCTGGTTTTGTGGATTGTAAATAATGTACCTATTAGCAGAGTCATATAAAAAGAAAATAAGTGATCAAGCTGAAGGCAGGAAGGGAAAATGATGCACATAGGAAGAACCTTGTTAAAATAATCAAGACAAAGATTTGCTAATTTAGAAAGAAACCATTTTTTTAATTGCTGGTATAATTAATACCTTTTTGGTAAGCTATTCTTAATGTGGATTCTGTACAAGAACAATCAAGTTGCCCTATGTGTGCCACTCAAAATACAAGACCTTTATTGTAAACTATTCTTTCAAAGGGTTAGAGTAGCTTCAAACAGGGTAGGTTGGATAATATCAAAAAAAAATTAAAGTATAATGCAATGCTATAGTAGCAACATTTCTGGACAGGAAGATGCCCTAAAAATCCTCAGAGAACATAAAGCAGTTATGGAAATCTGGAAATCCTCAGAGAACATAGAGCAGTATGATCCTTTCCTATACCCACTGTTCCATGTTTTATGAAATACCTTAAATGAGACAGAATAGATATAATTAACCATCCTCATCTCTGCCAATACTGCTGACAGCTAGGGTCTTCCATTTATGACTAGTGGTTTATGTTAATCAGTATGAACCCTGTTATAAGAGTAATCAATGTACATTAGTTAGGTTCAATGGGCATATTAGAGAATTATATTCTGATCTAGACTAATCTTCTGGACCCAAAAAATATACAACATCTATGAGATCATAAGATACTAAGAAATAAAAAGCAATAGTAATTTCTATCGGTTTTGCATACCTGAAAGCACATGTATACATTTTGACACCTGAAATATATATTTCACATCTGAGACAAAATAAATTACAAGTTTCTGGTAAGAATAATGAGTCCATTTTTCCTCTTCATACATTTGTGAATGACATAGCATGAATTTGCTCTTTTGAAGAACTTATTCTAATGATGTGTACTTCAACACATTTCAATATTTCCTTCAGTTAAAATCTAAGGAAACAACCAGGAATATAAAAGTGCCTAAAAATACTAAAAATGTTCCTTAAATGGCATTTGGTAAACATTTAAAAATGGAAAAAATTAGCCATGTGCAGCAGCACATACCCATAATATCAGGGATCTTGAAGCTGAGGGAGGAGGATCACAAGTTCCAGACCAGTCTGGGCAACTTAGCAAGAACCTGTCTCAAACTAAAAATGCAGGAGCTGGCGTTATATAGCTAGCAGTAGAGAGGTTGCCTCACACATTGAACCCAGTGAGGCACTGGGTTCAATCCTCAGCACCACATAAAAATAAATAAATCAGTAAATAAAGATATTGCTTTCATCTACAACTAAAAAATATTTTCAAAATGCAAGTGGCTGGAGATGTAGCTCAGAGATAGAATGTTCCTGGGCTGAATCTCCAGTACCACAAACCAACCCAAAAAATCCAAACCAAAACATACAACAATAACAAAATATATGAATCTTTTAAAATTGGCATTAAAACCTTTCTGAACCTCAGGTTCTTATCATGGACAAAAACTAAGTTTTCTGTGACTCATTTTGTATCAAAAATAGAAACATGTAAGCAAAAATTAGGAATGATTATCTAAAAGTCATATTATCTAGAATTTGTTTAGGTTGATAATTTTCAAAAATTTTTGTTTTTTGGAAGTAGAAGAATTTCTTAAATCATACCCAGAAGTCAAGTAATTTATTCCTTTATTGCTTCCTGAGTCCCATGACTTATCTCTCTGAAGGAAGCCCCTGAAATACTTCCAAGAATGTCTTGGAATCTGCAGAATACTGTATGAAAACTACTGTTCTGGAAGTTTAAACTATCCAAGAAAAGAGTAAAATTTAGAGTACATTTGTACTAAATTTCAAGAAAGTTTATTCTTGTCATACTGTCTGTGTTATATTCATTTTGAGTAACAATATTGTAAAACACCTTATATATCAAGAATGGGCGTGTGTAGGTCAGAGAAGTCTAAGAACTCATGAAATAAATTCCTCTAAGGTCTAAGTTCAAGGAACACATTCACTTCTTCTGAACAGTCAGTTTGCTCTGAAGACACTGTGAATCACAATGGTTTTCCTTTTTGCCTTGGTTATAAGGAGGCCTAGAGCCGTGAGCACCTACATAGTATGTCATGGTGAGAATTCCTGTGACTTAATATTAACTTGACTTGATTATGTTTCTATGTGTCTTTTTTCTTTCATCTTCATTTATTTTTGAGCACATTTTAAATGTAATGAAAATCAGTAATAAAGCTTACTCTTAATCTTTAAAAAAATGCATACACACATGGACTGATACCAGAAATAGACATGGCTACTGTTTTGGGCAATATTTTTCTGAATATATTTGCTAGCATTCATCTATTCTTTTGTTCAGAAAATCTGTATAGTGTACTGAGACATGCCCAGTTCTTTGTGCAAGTGAGGTTGCAAAAGAGAACCAAACTCAGCTCTTAATCTCACAGATTCAAAGAAGCCATTTCCTGCAACTACTATTACAGCAGGCCACATTTGATCCAAATCCAACAGCCTATCAATAGTTCTCTATTAAGTTCAATATGATTCAATGAACTAAGGTCAAAATTGAAACTTATTTAACTCAAATAAGCAAATGAGTTAAATATGAGACCAATATAATTTCAAGTCAATAGAGCTGGTATGCATTCTTATCGGTGTCTTTTTTAATACCTTGTGATTTCATTTTCTCTAATTCATTTTATTAAAAACCATTCAATGCAATATATCTTAACAAAAATTTAGATTGATGGAGTACTGCAGCCTCTTTTTAAAGAAATAAAATTTTCTTTATCCCTAGCCATTTATGTATACAACTGTTTAGGCCAGACTATTGGTGTCCATTTGAAAAAGCCATAGGTGTGAGTTTGCTTGCCCAATAATACTATAAGTATCTTTAGAAATAATTATGAAAAACTTATTCATAAGTTACTTTTTAAAAATTTTTTGGTACTGAGGATTGACTTCAGGGGTGCATTACTGTTGAGCCACATCCCCAGTCCTTTTTATTTTTATTTTGAGACAAGTTCTTACTAAGTTGCTTAGAGCCACACTAAGTTGCTGAGACTGACCTTGAACTTGCAATCCTCCTGCCTCACCCTCCCAAGTCTATGAGATAACAGGAGTATACCAATGAATCTAGCTTTAAATCACTTTCAACTATATTTTAGATTAAAGAACAAGAGATAAATGAAAAATTAAAAATGTATTTTAAAAATTTATAAAACTTCTCACAATTCATTCTCCAATTTTCATCATCACTTACTATTTATCTTTTTGAAATTTTATATTACAAAGGAAAATAAAAATTATTTTCACATAGTGATGATTTGACCACATCTAACATAAAAACAAGATTATGAATTAAATCATGTAGATTTTAAAATTAACAAATTTTTAAAAATAATTTTTCACTTTAAAACATAATTATCAATCCTATGATATCCAATATGTTAGTATTGAAATAAAAATGACTTTACATTATTATTAAACAAGAGTCTTCTATAAAATTACATTCAACATAAATTTACATAATCATTGGCTCCTAAGGATATAAATGAGGAAATGTAGAAACAATCAATGAATTTTGTTTTGTTTCTCATGAAGTGTTTTTATTTTTTGTCCTAAGAACAAAATTCTGCAAGCTGCAATTGCAGAATAGAGTAATAGGAACCTCTATTCCCTGACAACACATTACTTAAACTTTTGACTTCAACTGATTCTTCCATATGTTTATAAAAGTTATAATTGTTTTGTATATGTCAATTAGAATGGGTTGCCAATCTGACATGACTGAACTATAGGCCCTAAGATGTAAAATTGTCAATAGAGTCATTACTGAGATTCTAGGTACTGGTTATGAATTACAGTACATCAAAATCAAGGAGAATTTGTGCTATTGATTAGTAATTGAAAAATAAAAGAGAGTTTACTGTCTATTGGAGAATTCAGCAAATCCAAACCTTATAAAAATATGACCACATGGAATTATACATAACAGAATGAAAAATGCTTCCTGAAATATAATTTCAATATAATTTATTGGAATGAAGTACCTTCTGCCCATAATCAGGAATGACCAGAAACCACTGCAAATGTTAAGACTATAGAGACTACAATAAAATGATCATTAATATGCATTCTCATTTGCTTCTAATAAATGAGAACATAATTTGTGCAAATAAAACAAAAAATGTTTTGGGTCTCATTAAAAATAGAAATTAGATTATTAGCATACTTCATAAATTAAGGATAAAAATTAATTTTCATATTTATTTCTACTTAGTCCATCTGTTGCATAATCACATGTCAATCCAAAGAGAGCTAGATAAACAGTTATCTTTGGCACTGATGATTGCTCATACCCAAGGGTACGAACGACATATTAGTTTACATATCAAGAGATATCTTGGGAATTGTCATTTAGTCTTTTTCAATTTAAATTCATGGCCATAAATGCATAAATAAAAATTAAATCTTACTCAGAAATGGTGGAGAATATCTATCATATTATAGAATAAGGATCTCAAAAAGAAGTTAAAGTGATGATAAACTAACAAAATGAAGTTTAATTAAATGCTAATGTTAGCTACTACTTATTGATCTGTTATTATATTCTAGGCCTATACTAAGCACGTTGAACATATTATTCCCTTTAATCTTTGCAAACACTCTATAAAGTAATTATTTATACCCAACTTTAACAAATGGGAAAAATGCTCAGAATTTTTCAACAAGTTGACCCAGTTCAAACAGGTACAAAGCCAGCATTTGAAGCCAGATCTGGCTACAATGCCAGTATTCTATAATCTGTGTCACATCGCCTCTCACATAAGGTAAAGAAATCTTCAAATTCAGAAAAAGGGACAGAAGATACATACAAACAAAACATAGATTTTAGTCTAAATAAAATCAACAAAGTATCATATTTTTGCCAAAATCACTGAAAACATTTTACATTTCAATTTTAAAATAAAGTATTCAGAACAAAAATAATTCAATATTTTAAATGGATGCTGTCAATGCACACTACTCACAATGTACTTTATTCATTTCTGAATGAATTTCTAGAGCTCCATTCCAGAGGATTATTTAATAAGCATATAATAATTATTCTTAATTATTTTATTTTAACCATCTGCCATTTCACACATGCTATATGCCTGGTGCTTTTTTTGCACTTTATACGTTTTTCTCACTTTATTCTCACAATATTATAGAAAGCTGTGTACAGTTTTCCTGATTTTACCAGAAATAAAACTAATGCTCAAACAGACAAATTTTTCCAATATATGAAGGTGTGGTAATATATTCAGTTAATATATATTAGCCCTAGAGAAAAGACTACATTTATCTAACAACAAAACTAGGATGCTTCCTATTATTATACTGCCTAATGGTGATGAGAGAAATTGTAGAAATTTAGTACTAAAGAAAACTAATTTTAAGAATTAGGTTTAAATTGCACAGTTTCAAAGGACTAACCTAGAAGCTTCTGGAAGGAGGTTAAAGAAGATATATTTTTACATAAATATTCTACTGAGCAGGCCAGTTGGAATACATAATTTCAAGCCATGTCAAGATGATGACCTTGTCACTTGATGCAACTTTTCCCATGTGTTCTCATTTCTGATTGAAGTAGCTTGTGCTTGTCCTTTTCTTGGCCTAGAATGCTCTTGCCTTGCATCTTCTTTCTGACGAGGCTGTAGCTGAGCTGAGTCTTAGCCATAGCAAACAGCTTCACTGATTGTTTTTCTTTTGGGGGGGGAGGCAGAATTAGCCCCAATCTCATTATTACATTACCTTTATCTATCTATTGTTAACTTGTTGACTCTCCTTTTCTTCTACTAGAAAGAACTTTCTAAGAGAAGAAAGATGAGAATTATTTATTTATTTATTTTAATTAATTTATTTAATTGCATTTCAAGTCATAGCACATATATAGAGCTCAGTTTTTCCATTTCTCTGGTTGCAAACCAGATAAAGTTACACCAATTGTGTTTTCATACATGCACCAAGGGTAGTGATGAAGATCTCAATCAACCATCTTTACTATACCCATTCCCCTTTCCTGCCCCCTGCCTCCCCCATGCTGCATCCAGTGTTCCTTTATTTCTCTTATGTTTCCCATTCCCACCTCCCTTATTCATCAGCATCCACTAATCAGAACATTCGGCATTTGGTTTTTGGGGATTGGCTTACTTCACTTAGCATAATGCTTTCCAGTTCCATCCATTTGCCTGCAAATGCCATAATTTTATTCTCTTTTATTGCTGAATAATATTCCATTGTGTATATGTACCACAGCTTCTTTATCCATTCATCTATTGAAGGACATCTGGGTTGCTTCCACAGTTTTGCAATTGTGAATTGTGCTGCTATAAACAT
>PVHX01008557.1:0-82655 GCA_004024805.1 Geosciurus inauris | reverse complement strand
AAACATAAGAGAAATAGAGAAACACTGGACACGACAGGGGGGAGGTGGGGGGCAGGAAAGGGGAATGGGTATAGTAAAGATGGTTGATAAAAAATATATATAAATATATATATATATATACTGTTCATTGAAAGTGCATATAAAGATGTTTAATATGAAGAATGTAATCTGCTTATAATTTTGTGCAAAGTTAGAAAAAGTGTGATTGTAATAATTTTTTTTTCTATTTGCCTCAACAAATATTTTCAGTGAATAGTGTGTACAGCTTCTGAAAATTTGTTTTTTTTCTGTTATGTTTGATAACATGTATTTAAATGCAACTTTTGAGAAAAATAAATAAAAATTAAAATTAAAAAAAAAAAAAAAAGTCACTTTGTTGTTCATAGGTGCCTTAGGTGCATATCCTGAAAGTGATTTCATACAGTATATTTAGTGCACCTACAATGTGACTGTGACCAGTCACAAGTTCAAGTGTGAAATTTTTCACTTGTGGTGCCATGTGCATGCTTAGTTTTGGATTTTGGAACATTTCAGATTATGGATAGTCAATCTGTATTATTTTCTAACACTTAGAAACATCAGCTTCATCAAAGGTCCCAAACTGGCATCTGCTTCTAGTCTCAGAAATAATTAAAATGGGAGATATCACTTCTCTCAGTCAACAACATAGATCTACCCCAGGCCTTAGAATGTTGTCAATATGGGGCAGATTGATGCTGGTGAATTCTACTCAGAGCTTCTCAGAAAACCATTTGTGAATGCTTTCCCCTTTCTCCTTCTCCCTTTTCTTGGCTTTCAGCTTTTATTTGCAGAAGGAACAAGTAACAATACCTTAATCAGTTCCTAGCAATCCAGCTACCATGATGGCTACTTCACTGCTTTATGCTTAATTATGGCCTTTAAATATTTGGAAAAGGGCACAATTTATTCAAAATAATTTTAAGGCATTGATATAACATCTTGTCTAGTTTAAGCCCTTATATACTTATGATTTCAGGGAATAGCAGCTTAACAACCAGCAGAAATTATTTTTCAATCCTGCTGAAAGATCTGAGAATACTTATATAGCAGGGTAGAAGCAACTACTGAAGGCACTAATTACAGCATGGAATGCATTTTATAAGGAGTTAAATTCTCAAAATATCATTTCTTGCTGCAGATACTTGTATCTTAGACTTCCACTAAAGAAACTAATGTATAATTAACTTGACTGTAGTATACTAATCATAATTAATCATGAATACCTGGAAAAAGTTCAGAATTAATTCCATATAATGTCTGTTTGATTACTATACAAATAGTATAAACATATGTAGTTATAATAATGTATTCTTTGTAATTGCACAATGTAAAGATCCCTATTCACAAAAGGATTTGAAGGAACAGGTATAGTGATTGTCATTATCTAGATTTGCTAAAAAGTTTGTTCTGTTATTTTCATGGCTTTTCTGGAAATTCTTTTGGAAAACCTTTTACCACAGGTCAAATTACATTGAGCATATGTTAATTTTGTTAGTATTTGAAATGTATATATGAATCAATATTTCAATGTTTGCATTATTAGATAAATATTAAACATTGTAATTAAGAAAGAAAGATTAAAAACACATTGGTGCTTCTAAAAACTTTCAAAAACAGAAAAAGTAACCCAGATAAATTGATAAATGAGGGAATAAAAGATAGACTTCAAATAAATTGAGGGAACTACAAATAAATTTTATTTCATATTTTCAAGGAGATATATATCTATAAACTAACATCAGAATATTACTATAAAAGTTGGAAAGAAGAAATTTTAAAAACACAAAAAAGAAAAAATCAGTGTTAATCAAAGGAAAACAGAAAACTCAAGAGACAGGCTAGCGAATCAAGGAAATATCCAAGAGAGTGAAAGAATAAAATACAAATAAGTTAAATAAAACATAAGTAATTTGGGATATTAATCCAGAATGTTTAATATATGACTAAGTTTGAAAGACAAAATGTAGGAAATAGAAAACAGGGCTGGGACTGTAGCTTAGTGGCAGAGTACTTGCCTAGCATGTGTAAGGCACTGGGTTTGATACTTAGCACCACATAAAAATAAACATGTAAAATAAAGGCATTCTGTCCATCTACAACTACAAAAAACCAAAAAAAGAAGAAAATAGAAAACAAATTTTATCAAAATATAAGAAAATTTTCTAGACTGAATAAAATGAGTCTCCAGGTTAAAAAAGCACACCAAGGAAAGGGAAATCATACAAATACATACATCTTTTGTAAATTTCAGAACATTAAGTATAAAGAGAACATAGAAAAACATCACAAAATCTCAATACAAAGGATTGAAAATCAAAATTGCCTTGACTGCCTCTCCAGCCAACCAAAGGCAAGCTAAGGGATGCATAGCATTCTGAGCAAAAAGGATTTCAGCCTAAAATTTTATACCCAGCTGATATATCAATCAAATATAACCACAGAAAGAAAGATATTTTTAATTATCCAATGTCTCAGAAACGAACTGCCCATGTAATGTTTCTATTTACAATCTATCAATATATGTGTTTCATGAATATGTGTGAGGAAACTAAGATCAAGGAAAACAAAGAATCATAGAATCACTGTCCTCTTGGGAAGCATCAAATAGATGCAAAATTCAGCAGCAAGCAGAGACCTACAGAGCAAGTAGTCTAGGTGGGAATCTGAGGAGAATGGACTTTAGAAAGGAAGAGAAGGTAGATGGAAGATTTATGAAAAAATACATACTGTACTGAAAAATATGGAGTGTATTAAATATATGTGCAATTCAGTTAGTACAAGAGACAAACAAGCAATTAGAAATTACAGGAAGAACTGATACCTGAATAAGAAAGGAAAAATAATTGTACTTCTTAGTTCTACAATGAACATTATTTATGTAATTTTAAAGAAGCTTGCATGGATCCCTGAATTAATTAAAAGCAGAGATAAAAATACATTAGAAGAGAGAGGACAGGGAGATAAGGCAATCATGTATGAGATGGAAATCTTCATTCATTGAAACAAGAAGTCAAAAGATTATGTCTAAATTGGATAAATTGATATGTAGCAGAACAAGCACATTATTTGGAGGCATGAAAATAACTTTCAGAAGAAACATCTAAAAGAAGTTTCCTTTGGGGTTTATGACTAGAAGTATTACATTTTTAATGATATATAAATATATTAATACACACAATGTACATACACACACACACATGTTTTTCCTCCAGGTACTATGTCTTAAATAAACTATGGATCTTATTTTGATTTGAAAAGTTAAATGTAATTGATTATATTTAACCAAAGATATTATATAAATCATTGACTACCTGGTACTGTTTATTTCTACATTGACATTTGGACCATATTTAGTATTTTTCTATTGGCAGTTATGCCACTGATATTGCTGTATTTCACTGCCAAGTGTATTCCACACACTCATTATCAATTTAAAATCATGTTATTACATCCCACTCAGCATAGTTTATATAATTAAGAGAGAAAAATAAACCAGGAAAACAGCTGCCTCTTAAGATGACAGGTTCTTTTAATAGAGACATGGCAATGTTTTTCTTTTAAGGGAAGTAAATGACAAAATTTTTGTGTAACTGCATTAGATTAGTTCTTTAAGATCCTTAACCATAACATCATGGACAAAATTTACAGGGTGAGCTGTACACAAAATGATGAAATAGAATGTAAACATGATCATACTTCTATCCTTTAATATTTACTTTCCAAAGATCCTGGCAAAGTTCAATGATCCAATGGTATAAATTAATATACTATAATCACCACATCAATAACTTCAAAGAATAAAATGGTCTACCCAGAAAACAAATGACTGGTTTGTAACTGAAGGCTGACTTTAACTTGACCTGCCTACTCCCTTTCTTTCTCAATACCCTATTTCTCTCATGGAGACATTAAAGGAGCTTTCTGGAAATTTATTTAATATTACAGACACAGTCACATATTACTGCTGGGAAATGCATCCATGCATCAGAGGTACTGGCATTATAAAGCTGGAAAAGATTAATTAATTCAACTTATTTATATTGAACATTTACTTTAGCAGGTACTGGTATCTTTTTTAAAAATCTCAAGATTTTTGGACTGAATTTGAGACTAATGACAGACTGGACAGTTGGTGGTTTTTTCATCCTGAATGTGATAAATCCTAAGGACAGTAAAGTGTGCTAAGGGCCTGAAGGAAGGTTCCCCCAGGAAAGGCCACCATTGGCTTAGACATGAGCAGGTAGAGTCAGCACTCTGTATCCAAATTGCCATCCTTCACCCTGCTGTCCAGAGGAACAGGCTTTTGTAAAAAGTCATCAGTAATAAGATTAGAAACATGAGCAAGCTCAGCAATAGAAAGA
The DNA here is from genome assembly GCA_004024805.1 of Geosciurus inauris. Taxonomy (NCBI): domain Eukaryota; kingdom Metazoa; phylum Chordata; class Mammalia; order Rodentia; family Sciuridae; genus Geosciurus; species Geosciurus inauris. The sequence continues at coordinate 78,273 of PVHX01008557.1, read as the reverse complement.
AGCCTCATTCAGAGAAAGTGCTTTCCCCAATGTTGAATGGAAGGTCACAGACCACAGAAGCAGAAGAAAAGCTGCCATGAGTTTTCTGAAGTTCAAAACCCAGTGGAAAACTGAAAACAAAACAAAACTGAAACAACTTTCTCCTTTACCATGTTCAAGTGGCTGAAGTTTCCAAAAGTCAGTTCCCCAGGAAAAGAGCAGAATGGTCTGTGGCAACACATTAATTATGGCTTGACACATATGTACATCTCAATGCCCCAGGGCTTTGACTTTGGTATAACTCTTTGGTCATTTACTGAACACAAATTTTGGAGCACCAAATATGGACTAAGTTCCACTCCAGGAAAAGATAGATAAGATCCTTCCATCCAAGGTGATAGACAGGTGGTTACCAGTAGTACAGAAGGAAACACAAATAAGAATATCAAGGCTCTGAAGAACATGAACAGGGTGTTGTGAGCTGGAGGGGAGGCGAACCAGCCTTTCATAAGTGGACAGAGCACTGGAAGGCAACCAGATAGAGGAGGAGACTCATCGCTTCAGATAACGGCAAAGAGAGCCACATAATAGGAGCACAATAATAGGGAGAGATACAAGCAGGATGGAAGGTTCTGGGGGAAGATCACAAGGAGACAGGAAAAGACAAGGGAAGACAGAGCAGCAATAGGTTTGGGGGAAAAAATCAACACCTCCATTGTGAACTTATTAAATTTGTAAGGGTAAAACCATATAGGCTTTCTCTTTAATAAGACATTTCATTTTTTTAAAACTTTATTTTATTCGTTTTTTTTTTTAATTTTTTATGTGGTGCTGAGGATTGAACCCAGTACCTCACCCATGCTAGGCAAGCACTCTACCACTGAGCCACAATCCCAGCCCAAGACACTTCATTTTTAAAAGCACTATTGCACTGTCTGGTAATGTTAAGCAAATATTTAGTATATGAGCCAAGTCATAGTCAAAATCAAATAATTTAAAATGTAGTATGTGCATATTCAGTGGGGTGATAAATTTAAAAAATATTACATAGGCTTTTCATGTCTAGCTTTTAAGTAGGACAAAATCCTTCCTTCTGAGATTTATATTTCTAGATCTCTTTGAACTCTTCAGAAAAAATCTCTTGGCTCTCTGAAAATATGGATTTCTAGTTTGGTTTTCAAATGATCTCTGTTTATATGGCCACAGAGATTTCTAAAAGTTGAGTGTAGGTATCTGAAAGATTAAAAAAGGCTTAAGTAGAAATATACTTTAAGTAGATATTTCAGATGTAAAAATGCCTTTGGGGAGCAAAGAAAAAAAATTTTGTTTTGTTCACAATGCTTTTTTTCTTGCACTGAAATTAAGGCAAATTGTTAGTCCAAGTGTTAATGAAAATATCTCTAAATGTGTATTAAGAGAATGATATTGGAGAACCTTGGTTTTGCACACAGTAGGTAGTTTATGGTAGAAAAAAGAAACAACAAAATACAAAAGGACGTTTATCTCTTCCCCTTCCTTTGTGTCTGTGAGAGAGGTAGGTGATCTCAGAGTTGAGCTGCTTTGCAGGGCTCCTCCTGTCTTGTCCAATGCATGGGAAAAGAAATAAGCAACATGGTGGGGGTTAGGGCTTCATGGGTTTAAAAACAGGTAGTAATAACAGTCATAAGGAAATTAAAGGGTCTAAATCTTGTTCAAGGGAAATAGAGCAAGACATTTACAGTGACAGGATTATAGATACTTTTCCATTCTCTACTTTCCACACAGTTTTAGTGAAGTGCTGAAGTAATGTGTTCACTATTCATTTTTATTGAAAGAATTTTGAGGCAAGACATATAGATCAATGGAATGGAACTGAAAATCCAGAAATAAACCCACTCATTTATGGTCATTTGATTTTCAACAAGGGTGCCAAGACAATTTAATGGGGGAAAGAACAGCCTTTTCCTGGTACAAGTGGGTATCTGTATGCAAAAGGATGAAGTTGGGTATCTACCATATAATTTTTGCCACATGAAAAATTAATCCCAAATGGATAAAAGTCCTAAATTTAAGAGATTAACACATAAAATACTACAAGAAAATACAGAAGTGGATTTTTATGATCTTGGGCTAGACAATGACTTCTTATAATAGCAAAAGAAGAAAAAAATAGATAAATTGAGCATCCTCAAAATTAGACTGCTTCAAAGGATGCCATCAAGGAGGTGAAGACTACTCAAAGAACTGGAGAAAATGTTTACAAAACATATATCTGAAAATCAGCATACTACAGTGATGTGGCCACATCAATGTTTATAGCAGCTCAATTCACAATAGCTAAGCTATGGAACCAACCTAGGTGCCCTTCAATAGATGAATGGATAAAGAAAATGTGGTATATATATTCAACAGAATATTACTCAACTTTAAAGAATGAAATTATAGCATTTGTTGGTAAATGAATGGAGTTGGAGAATATCATGCTAAGCGAAATAAGCCAAAACCAAAGACAGAATGTTTTCTCTGATATATGAATGCTAATTAACAATAAGGGAGCATGTGCTAGGGAATAACAGAGTTACTTTAGATTAGGTAGAGAGAGTGAAGAGAGGGAACGAGAGAGAATATGGGGAAAGGAAGGATAGTACAATGAAATAGACATTATTACCTTACGTACATATATGAGTGAATGCTACAACATGTACAAACATTGTGATTCTACAACATGTACAATCAGAAAAATGCAAAATTATGATCCATTTATGAATGATATATCAAAGTGCATAAATGCATTCTACTGTCATGTATAACTAATTAAAACAAATAAAAAATAAAAGAGATTTGCATCCAGAAACATAAAGAACCCATTTATCTCAATAAGGCAAATAACCTAATCAAAAACAGGATTTGAATAGACATTGCTGTAAAGAAGATATATAAATGACCAGTAAGCACATGAAAAGATGCTTGACATCATTAGTCTTTAGGGAATTCCAAATTAAAACCCAAAGTCATAAATGCTTCACTGCCACTAGGGAGGCATAATCCCAGCTGCTAGGGAGGCTGAGGCAGGAGGATCAAAAGTTCAAGGCCAGCCTTATAATTTAGCAAGCTCTTGTCTCTATTAAATAAATAAATAAGACAATAAGAAGTGCTGGTGAAGATGTGAAGAAATTGGAACCCTTGTACACTGCTGGTGACAACATAAAATGGTACAGCCACTTGGGAAAACCATTGGCCATTCCTCAAAACATTAAATATGAAGTTGTTATATGACTCAGCAATTCTAACCCTAGGTATATAAGCAGGAGAACTGAAAACATAGATCCATACAAAATTTGAACATGAGTGGCCACAGCAGCCTTATGTACAAAAGACAAAAAGTGAAACTACCCAAATGCCTATTAACTAATAAATGCATAAACAAAATGTGGTAGGTCCATATAATGGGATATTATTTTGCCATGAAAAGAAACGAAGTACTGATAACATACTGTAACAGATAAACCTTACTGTACATGTAGTAGAAGAAGCCAGACACAAAAAGCCATGTACGGTATGATTCCATTTATATGAAATATGCAAAGACAGAACATAGGTTGAGGTTGCCAGGGGCTTGGGTTGGGGGAGGCTGTGGACTGACTGCTAACCGGTATGAGGTTTCTTTTCAGAAATGTCATTTTGATGAAAATGTTCTGGAATTGCATAGTGGTGATAGCTGCTCAACTCTGTGATTATACCAAAGCCACTCAGGACAAACTTTATTGTATGTTAATTATATTTCAACTTAATAAAAGAACTTTGCTTGGGGCTCTCACCTCTCACTCCCATACCAGCTGTCTACAGCTGCCTACCAGCTATCTCATTGGAACAGTACAATGAGATAGCTGTAGCAACATAGTTGAAAAAATACAAGATTGCCCAAGAAAAGACCTCTTGTCCTGTTTCTGCCCCTAAATGGTCATATGACTTCAGGCATCCCATATAACTCATCTTTGTGTCATCATCCTTCTCTGGGAAATGAATGGGTTGAACATGGTCATTTCTATCAGACCTCTAATGCAGTATATTTAGAGCATTTTAAGGTGGGGGATTTCAAATAAAAAGGATCCAAACTTTAATTTAGCCAATATAATTGATCTACCAACCCAAACATCAAATAATTATTGGATAACTTCAATTTTTACTTCATTAAAGATAAAAGAGATGATGTCACTTTAGTCTCCCCAGGTAGTTTCTCAGCAACCCAAAATCTCCAATGATAGGCCCACAAAACCACCTCAGAAATTTTTATTTATCCATCTCTCAGTCCCTTGTGACTGCAGAGCTTCTTCTTAAACTTTGGTGTCCATCTCATTTTCTATTTCTCCCGAATTTCCAGCCTCTACCAGAATTTTAGTTCTTAGCCTTTTCCTATGAACTGATTATCTTCTATAATTTAAGAAAGGAAAAGAAAGAAAGAGAGAGAGAGAGAGAGAGGAAGGGAGGAAGAAAGGAAGGAAGGAAGGAAGGAAGGAAGGAAGGACGGATGGAAGGACGGACGGGCATTCATTGCTTGACCTCCTAAAAGCCTGGCTATTTATATCTTCAAAGGGATCTATACTTCTAGGTTCCATTGCCATCTCACTGGAGTCTTAACCTCTACAACCTAACTCTGCCACTAACAGTATTCAAGGTACGCTCTCAAGCAGATCTCTCCCCATCTCATCTCAGATTAAGTAGCAATTTTAACTCTTCATTGTTCTTCACCATTTTGAGGAGCATCAGCGCTGACCAAGTCTCTCTTAAATTCCTCTTCCTCTTGGCTGCTATGATGTGATGGGGCACTTGTCCTCCAACCCTTTCAGTGCCATTTCTTTTTGATCCTTCCTCCTTGTTCAGAGTCAGCACCCTCTCTAGGAATACTGGCAGCTCAGAGCAGGTCTTCACAGATTCCCTTTTACCACTCTCCTGTGAAGAGCTCATCTACTCTTCAGGCCCCAAACTCTCTTTACATAGATGACATTTTTCTGGGAGTTGGGGTTGTTGCTGGGGATTGAACCCAGGGCCTTGCATGTTAAGCGCCTGGTGTACTACTGAGCTGTACTCCCATCCTGCACAGATGATTTTTACAATGCATTTCTAACATCAACCCTTCACTACTCAGGCTGCAGAACATTTTCATCTTTAGGTATCACTGCAGTTTAAACATTAGCAGATTTTGATTTTTTTAGAGCAGTTTTAGGTTTACAGAAAAACAGAGCACAAAGCACAGAGCTTGTATACACTCCCCATTTTAGTTTCATATTAATAGTTTTCCCTATTAACATCTTGCCTTTAACATTTGTCAAAATTGATTAATCAGTATGAACACATTATTATTTAGTATAGTCCACATTCTATACTAATAGAATAGGGCACACACTGTGTTCTGTGAGGTTGGACAAATCATGGTATCATATGTCATTCATCACAGGGTCATTCAGAATAATTTCTCATTCTAAAATCTCCCTGTGCTCTACTTTAACAACTCTGAAATCAAGGTGCCACTTTACACTCAACAAGATTTCTCTCTAGATGCCCACATCTGAAGGCTCCTCCTCTCCCTCCTGTCTCATCTACCTCCTTGTAGGGTCTTAGGTGTCTCCCCTCCCGTCATGTCACACTGTTGTTCCCCTTCCTCTGTAAATCCTGAGGTTTACTTCAAGCAGGAAACTTACCCTATATATCTTTGTAAAGCCTGTGTATCTCCAGGAACTGAAATAAAATTGGTCTTCAAATAAATGAATAAAGACCTCCCATCTCATTACCAGGACCTTGATGTTCTCAACTGCCTCTAGAGTGACAGATGTTCTATTATAGCAAGTGCATAGTGTTACTATTTTTGAGGTCTAAGTGTTTGTATTTGTTTTCATATTCTTATAAGTGTTAATTAACTCTACCTACAGTGAATTAAACAGTGCACAAAAACAACAGCTATATTGGCAACCATTTAGCATCTATGATGCCTTCAAATCAATATAAGAACTTGGTGTAGTTAGGTCTGTAAGCTTTCATCAAGACAACAATTAAGATATTTCTATGCTTTCAAAATTAAGCGTTCTATTTTATAAACACTCCCTTGTATTTATTCCTGGAATGATAGTACGTTTTTCACTATGGGATACCACAAGAGGCTATAGGAGCACAACTTTAGGTTTCAAGCAAGTAGCAATTTTAAAAGCACCTCTGCTTCTGAGTAAACTATATATATTACATCTTTTATGACTGTACAAAAGATATGTTACTCCATTACCCTTACATAAGGGTCAAGAGAAAAAGTAAGCTAACACTATCTCTTGTGGGTTCTAAAGGAAAAAAAGAATTTGCAGGAAATGAGAATGCAAACAAGGACCTCAGCAAAGCACCTATAATGAATGGACTGAAAATTAACAACCAAGAAAACAGAAGCCGGTGAATATTTAAAGTCAGTAAGTTGGATCACTGTTACATTCTGGACCAAAGACCTCAATCATTTAAAACTATTAAACAATGCTAAAAATCTGCTGGCAGTACTTAACTGTTTAACACCTCATTTTTCTCCTAAGTAGCCCTCTTAAAGTTCAGCTAGCTTCTGCCTTTTCTTCAATGCCAGCCAGAGTTCCCGTGGGCGGCAGCTATGAGTTTTAAGTTCACAGAATTCATTTTTCTACCCACCAAGTCAAGAAATCGTTTTGCGGGGCCCTCACCTCAGTCCAGCCTAGGCAGGCAGCTTAGTAAGGCCATGTTAGGCTCAAAGCATCCCTCCCCAGGAAGCCCTGTGAGGGTAAACTGGATATCAGCTTAGTAAAAACTCTTTCTTAAAAGGAAAAGGGGAAAAGTTCATTTTAAGAGACATTTTTAGACTTAGAATGTGTTTACAAAAAGCTCTTGACAGTTTTTGTGACCCAATCATAAATGAAAAAACCAGTCATATACACTAGCTCTATAAATGCAGAGAAAATTATTTCTATTTAATTGTCAAATCAATATACGTACCACCTACAAAACTCATTATGTTAAATCAATATCATAGAAAACAAAAAAACACATGAAGGTTACATTTCAGAGTTAAAATTAGCTTATCGGTCCTTCAGAGCAAAAGCTTCTACATTGTTTAGTTTTTCAAGTAGGCACTCCTTATTTCTATATTCACACTTTTAATATAAGTAGTACTATTAATAATACTTCTTACCAGCCAAGAATCTACTGTACATTAATATCATTAAAAGGGTCATTCCTCACACCCCCCTCCCCAGAAAATGATTGAAAGTTATGACAAGCATTCTTACATATACTGGCAAAAACTGAAAGTCTCTCTTGAGTTTAAACAAGATGTTTTGCCAAAGTATATAACACACTAGACGCATAAGTAGTCACTTCACCAGCAGAATATTATTATTAATGTACTTTCTTCTCTAAAAATTTATCTCTTTGTCCTTGGTGTAAGTAATTATTTGTCATCTCCCCTGGTATGTAAGTTAAAGTTCTTGGTGCTGCTCTTTATGTTATTTCATTGTGCCAAAGGGCTGGCATTTGAGAAAAACTTGAGATTGGTACTGGAAACTGACTGACAAATATAAGTTCTGGTTCAGCTCTCAGACATCATTGGTTATAATTCAATGTTATTGACAGACATGTTTCATGAGGAAACCACAACTTCCCATAGAGAATCTAAAAAGCCTCTAAATAAAGATAACATCTGAGCCAGTATTTGAAAGATGAATTTCAATACTAAAATTTGGGGATAGGGAACCGGGTGCCTTGGCACACACCTGTAATCCCAGTGGCTCAGGAGACTGAGACAGAAGGATCGTGAGTTCAAAGCCAGCCTCAGCAATTTAGCAAGGCCCTAAGCAGCTCAGTGAGACCCTGTCTCTAAATAAAATACAAGAAAAAGGGCTGGGGATGTGGCTCAGTGGTTAAGCGCCCCTGGGTTCAATCCCCAGTACCAAAAAAAAAAAAAAAAGTATGGAGATAGCAAATGTGGTATTTCAAATTCACAAGCTGCATAACATGGGCCAAACCATGAGAACAGGGCAGCCCTATAATCTGTGTGATGATTACTTATTAAATGAATGGAGCTGCATAAAGTTTATATCTAGGCCATGTCTTTATGAACATGATTTTAAATCATATGTACACATCTTTTTGTATAAGAAATTATTTAAATTGACACCATGAACTTCTACTAAATTACTGGGTTATGAATTTAACTATTCCCCAAACACTGAGCGCATAGTTTTGATGCATTTATATTAAACTCATTTCACAAATCTGTTACAATCCTCATCTCATGACTTAGTTGAAACTTGCAATCAGTTAATTATTTAAAAAAGTAGTGAAACCTGATATATAAATATTGTATTTAAGTTAAATGGGATCAATGTAAGTTCATTCATTAAACCTTGATTCCATAGCCAAGAACTGTTCCTAGTTGAAGTTCCATGTTCTCCATCACAGTTAGGTACCATGATGTAACAATGCTGTTTTGTTTACAAAATGTTTCCAACTTTTTTTTGAGTATAAATCCTCATAAATTCTTTAAAAAGGTTTTCACAATTGCCTTACCCATATCCAATTAGTCAAAAAAAAAAAATCAAAGCAAAAACTTATCTTTGAGTCTTCCCAAAGCATACAAATTAGTTTTCATTAAATATTTTTCAACATTTTATGTAATGTCATCATTTTACGTAATAGCATGTAGCACATGGTTCTAATAGCTACTAGTAAGGCAGTAACCACTGAAGGAGCATAAGAAATGAAAGAGAAATAGAACTTCATTTTTCTTCTTTCACAACCAGAGGAGATGTGAGAAGTTGAAATGTGGAAGGCGGATGTTTACTTTTATGATGAAATTGAAGGTAAGCAGATTTTCAGACTTATCTATTGCTAAATTAATATCCAGCATCTACGTCTACTATTTTATAACTCCTGCAAATCAGAACCAACCTATATACTGAAAATAGATTCCTACAGCTTCCAGGCTGACTTTCTTCTTCAATTGGAGAAAATGTTCTCAGGTACAACAAACACTTATTATCTCCCTATATTTTATGTAGGAAAATAAAAAAGCTCCTTAGAATCATTGCACTTTTTAATTAAAACATCCAGTTCTTATCTTGGAACACTAAAGTTGATTTGTTAACATTTTTAAAAGTTGGCAACTACTTAACAAGTATTAATCACATATTCTTTCAATGCTTCTGTCCCTTGGCCTCAAGCCCCTCAGATGTAAGAAGATGGTACCATAGCTGCTAATCCTAGAGGTCTCCATCAGGCTGCCACATAGAAGTTGTACCTCAGTCACTTAACATTAATTTGTTTCATTGCAGTTATTCACTGTGCACATTTGTAAAGACACATTCCGAGATGATGTATATGTAACAATAATGGGAGGTATCTCTTCCACAAGGCAAATGTGTTTAAGGTTCTGTTATTCATATCATGAATCTCTAATTAATGTAGGCTACCAAATAGATCCCATCTTTAACATTTAAACAGCCCCATCCAATTACTTCATCATTTTTCACATTTTAAAGCATATTGTTAAATCCCCCAATAACAAAGAAAAATAATCTGGCAAGTGGAAGGACAAATATCCAGGAGCAATTCATTTCTGATCATTCTGCAGCTTTGTGCCATCCTCAGGAGAGTACCACGCACAAATGGGGATAAGGGAGGCCAATTCTAAGAGCAGCACTGGTTCAAGTTTACCTGTATGAGTTTGAAAAGAAGTTATGTGTTTGGTCAATGAGTTAGAGCTATGGGGCAAAACTGAAGCCTTAGAGAACTTGGCTTGAAGCTGAGAAACAAGGGAATTTTGGGGGGGGGTTGTCAAAACATGAACCCATTCCAGGTAAGCATGCCTGGACAGCCATAGAGAGAGATGCACTGGGCTCCACAGCCATCCTAGAAGAGGGAGTATGGATTCCACATGAACCTAGAAAAGCATCTACAGCTTGGAGATAGAGCACCCAGACAGGCATAAACTTTACCCAGAAAAAAATCAGTTCTCTTTCCACAAGGCTGATTTCTTTTCTGGTTGTAATATGGATGTATGCTGTTTACACAATAGCACAGTGTTTTCCTCAGCAACCTGGAATAAGACAAGGGTTCAGATTTCAGGTATCTTCCCTGTGGCTGGAGGGAAGGTAGCTTTCCTGAAGGTCAAGATTGTGGCAATTCTTGATCCTGAAAGATGGTTTCTGCTGCTTCAGTTCAGGATTAATATAAAGCTGGGTAACTAAGTACTTTAAAGGAAGAACTTAGGATCACAAGTCCCATTTGGCTGCTGAAACCATCTTCTAATAATACCCTATGACTATTCTTACTGCTGCTTACTGGGAATTATAGCAAGGTTAAGTTTTCCAAGCATGGATCTAGATGGAGAAGCAGGATGAAGTGGGGCTTGGAAGTGGAAAAATTCTCAGTACAACTGGGATCTCTGGATTACTATGTCTTTATATAAGACAATTCATATGTCTTAACCTGAGACATATGAATTCATTATGAGGTGTTCAGTTTCTCAGTTTAGGAAAACTCCTCCCTAGGGATTTTCTTTTTAAGGTAAAAATTCATAGAGTGCCTCCAGGTGTTCAGGAACCTGCCATACAACTCCTCTGAAGTCAAAATTAGTTGCTGCACCTTAAATTGTGTGAAAGATTCTTGAAAATCACTGCAAAGAGGCTTATATTAAACATGTGGCCCCAATTCAAGATACTGCATGAGAATTTCAGGTCTGAGCATCTTCTTCTTTACATTTCAGGATTCACCTGTTCTCCAATTTAAGATTTCTAACTGTGCTTGCTACTGTGTTTATTATTCATCCCTTTAGTAAACAATTGACCTCAGTGTTGCTCTAGCCAGATTCGTGTTGATTTCTCATACTTGGTCCCACTATTCTCAGGAATGTTCATTTTAGATGCAGTCAGTGTCCTAAAATCAGGTTGTCTGGTTTAAAATGTTTGCTAGGCCAAGTTTCTTAATCTCTGAATTTCTTAACTTCCTCATGTAAAATGGGGACAAAGGTAGTGACCATCTACAGGGCCTTAGGGTTGGTGGGTAGTGCACAAATTAATACATGTGAAGCACTTAAAATAGTGGAAGGTACATAAAAAGGCTCAATAAATGCAGCTCCTATTGTTGTTCAATTGTTATGGAATATATTGAGTCATCAGAAAAGGTTTCTCCTTTTAATGTCCTTTAGAAAATATGGTAATTTTCCTGAAAACAAATTATTTCCTGGATGCTCTGTCAGAAATAATTTTGTTTCAAGAGCCACAGATTTGCCTCCTAGGTCAAAAGAGGAAAGTGGTAATTTGTTGTTTAATAATATTTTCCTGCCTTGCAACAGCTTCACCTGCCATCAGTAAGAGCACTGGAAATGCTCAAATCTGAGGGCTGCTTCCAGAGGAGGAGGCCTTAAAAAATGATGGAGGTGTTTTGGGAGAGGGGCGAGGACTGGTTCTTCAAATCACAAATGGGGTTGGAAGCTAGGCCATGAAGATTTCCTCTCTCCAGGCTTCCCTTCAATCCACATCTGCCATGTGAAGAGGCAGACTTATGTGACATTATTTTCAAGTGATGGACTCCTACCAGGCCCCAAAATGACTGCAGTTGGAGGAGGGAGTGCATGCAGGCATTTAGACTCTGGTAGAAGCTTATTACATTAATGACACTGGAAGAGTTAAAATTATGCCACTTTATTATGGTTTGCATCTGGAATGTTCCCCCCTCCCCCCACCCCCGAAGGCTCACTATTGAAGGATTGGTCTCTAATGCAGCAATATTCAGAGGTTGGGATTTGGGGAAGTGACTGGATCATGAGGGCTCTAACCTCAACAATACAATAACCCATTGAGAGATTCAGAGCTGGATGGCATTATTGGAGGGTGTAGAAACTGTTAGAGGAGGCAGGTCACTAGGGGTATATACTGGAAGGATATTTTTGTCCCCAGCCCCTTCCTTATATTCTGTCTCTCTCTTTCTCTCTCTGCTTCCTGGCTGCCATGAGGTGACCATGAGGTGAACACCATGCCCTTCTGCCATGATGTTCTGCCTTGCCTCAGGTCCATAGCAATAGAGCCAACCAAGCATGGACTGAAACTTCTAATACCATGAGCTAAAATACACCTTTCTTCCTTTGCGTTGTTTTTCTCAGATATTTTGGTCACAGTGAACAAAAGCTAACACACATCCCAAAATAAGCTGCCATACAATACTGATTACTTTGAATGAAAGGCACTTAAAAAAAAACAGCGGATACAAGAAAATCATTCTGATCTTCTTTCTGTTTCCTAAAAGCAGATATAATTTCTAAGAAATATATCCTCCCTATCCCAGAAGGAAAATAACATTCTTATTGCCAAGGATGGAAAATAGAAGCCTGAGGGAAATCTGTACAGATAAACTTTGTTAGATCAACTCTCATCTTCCTATTCCCTTCCCTCCCTAATTTACTCCCCTGGTCCAAACACCTTTGCCTTGTTCCATTTCGTAACTTACTACTCCTTGTCCAGTTTTGTATATAAGTGATTGACATTAATGCTTCCTTGGTTTTTCATTCCCTATAAAGATTCCATGCCATGTCAAACTTACATTAAGTAAATTTGCATGCTTTTCTCTTGTTACTCTGTGTTGTGCCAATTTAATTCTCAGGTCCAGAGGGGATCTTAGAGGATGCAGGTGGAGCTTTGTCTTCCCAGATATCCTTTAACTGTCTACATAACCTTTAGAAGTTAATTCTGTTCTGAACTGAAGAAAGATGCAACTTGAACTTGAATCTAAAACTCATGCTCTTTGTACTATGAAAGTCCTGTGTCTCAGACCCTTATTTCTAAAGATCAGCATTTATAACATACAATTCCTTCAAGAACTGCCTTACAGGGTTGGAGCTGTGGCTCAGAGACAGAGCACTTACCTAGCACGTGTGAGGCACTGGGTTCAATCCTTAGCACCACATAAAAATAAATAAATATAATAAAAGTATGCTATACATCTACAAATACAAAAATTTTTTTAAAAAAACTGTCTTTCATGCACAGCAATTTGATATTATTTTCTTTCTAAGCATTTAAAATTGTTTAGTCTTTCCCATTGAGAAACCAAATGGACACTGAGTTATGAAAGAAAGAAAGAAAGAAAGAAAGAAAGAAAAAAAGAGTCTACAGAAAAGAAATATTTACTTTCAAGAGGCCAATTAGATCAAAGAATTATATCAAAGTGAATAATTGATTGTTGTACGCCCCAAATTGCCAAACGTAGGTACCCTCTCATAATGTTCCTATTCCCCTCCCCCAAACCCACAAAGAGAACAGAAGAAGTTCTTAGAGAATCAGGTGCCATTTTTCACAAATAATAGATGCTTCCCTAAGGGATTTCCAGAGTTGCATGAGACATTGATAATTTTATGTGTCTTTGTAATAGAATAACTACTGTTTCCTACAGTACAAATGAAACAAATTTGGTTTAATTTCAGTCTAGAAGCTCATTATGTGGCACATGGTGGCCATTAGTAACTCAGGTGACTCTCAATGACAAAAGGACCTCACATTGTGGAAGTCACAGTCTCTGTAAAGCTAAATAGGGTATTAAATAGTTCTCAAATAAGTTTACCTCTAAATACAACCTTCTTGTTGGATGCAAATCCAAGTTGCATAAATTCTCTAAGCATCCAAGATTCACATATTGCAAAGTAGGTTAGATTTAATCAAGGTAGCCTTCATATTTTAAACAGAATCATTCTGTCAATTTTACATAATTTTTTCTTTTGATTAATGAAATAGCAAGGCCTTCAGTTTTTATTAATTCAGCATGGAATGCTTAATGAAACCTTAGCCCTTCAAAACTTTGCCATTATAGGTACTAACCTTGTACTGAAACAGCCCATAGGCCATAAAAGACCCCACTTATAAACAGTCCCACCATTAAAAAAACTAACTTGGGTCCTCTAAAACATAAAGACAGTGTAGAAAATAGGATGTACACCAAGTAAAACCTCTGATGATATAACAACCTATCAAATTCCTAGAAAAATGTACATACGTGCCTGATTCAATCATCTATGTAGTTGCAGATGAAGCAGTTCCTTTAATATAAATCTTGATTTGGATTAAACTGTCTCTTAAATGTGTGTCATTCATTATGACCAATTAAATGTAAACTTAATTGTAAGTGTAAACTTACTGTCAAACACACTGGGCTTGAGCCCAGGGACCTGCCCATACTAGGCAAGGACTCTGCTGTATCCCCAGGAGAGTTAATACATTTTAAACCAAAAAGTTACTAATTGATATAGAAGAACTCAAGATAACACAAGATAGCTGATTGCAATGGGAACTGAACTGATCTTAGATACAGTGTCCATATTTGATGAGTAATACACCTGAAACTCAAAGGTGTTCAAATGAAATTAGTGATTAAAATAAAAAATGCAACAGAGTTATTTGTTGACCCTACATCATAGTTTGTATTACATTCTGGTACATTTAAAATCCAACTCATGTAAAGGTAGAAACTACCCCATTTCCACTAGAGATTGGTGAAGAAATAGTTGGAGAAATCAGGCTAAGGTAGACTATCATTTTGAAAAATTACTTACTAATATTTATCTTATCATAATAATTACTTATAAATAAAAACATAAATGTCCTTGACAACAAACATATTTTAATACCATTAATCTTTCTCATAAATCCTATTTTTTGTTGCCATGGACTTTAGCTTCTATCATCTTTTAGGGTGATTATTTTATTTTTAAAATGCATGCCAGTCATAATTTTCCACTGCGTTTCTTCTATCCTCTTTCTCTATAACATCTGTTCACAAACATGTATGAATTATTATGTATGTATTTTCCAATTATAAAAGTCAATGTGTCATTTTAGAACACTTAAAAAATTTGTAAAACACACAGAAAATATCATTTGTAAATTTGCTCCCCAAATATAAATACAGTAACATATTCTTTTTTGTTCTCCTAGTCTTTTTTATATATAAATATGTGTATTTTTACTTATATAAATATATGTGTATATATGTATGTGTATATATATGTATGCATACATATATACATAATATATACACACATACATACATTTACACACATATATACACATATAATATTTATTTGCACAGCTGAGTTTCTATGGCATAAAATTGTTATTATTTATATTAACAAAGCTTTCTCTTGATCATTAAAAATGCTCAATAATCATAATTTTAAATACAAATTTACAGTAGCTCAGTAACTGCAGACAAAGGTTCAAATTGCTTCCCCTCCACATTTTGCTCCATGCTGAAAAGGAGGACTCTGACACAGGCCAGTGTGACCAACTATACAGCACGGTCAGGGGTGCAGTTCTAGGGTCAGAAGAGAAGCTGTGACTGCACTTGTATATGAATCTCTGTTTTAGAAGTTTTATTTTTGTCTTCCTTCAGATGAATCATTTTTCATTGTTCTTTTAAAATTATTACTCCAAGCCTCTTTTATTTTTGTCATTGATGTGGCCATAATGTCCCAGGCCTCCTCCTACTGAGGAAGAGGCCAATGCCTCCTGTTTGACAGCCAGGTGCCCAGTCCTAGTGTCTGAGGAATATGTTCAAGGTCAGAACCCCATTTCCATAGAACATTTGTGGATTCACCTGGAAAAGCCAAGGATCATACCAAGGAACCTCTCCTGTTTGTAAGCAGTTGTGGAAGGGCTCATGGTCTGAGGTAGCTGTCAATTATTTACCAGAGAAAACGTAAACCTGCATTATCTTCTACATAAAATTTACCTTCTTCATCAATTTTGTGGTGCTTTTTCTCCTTGGGTTCCCTGTCCTTAAAGATCTTACCTTTCAAATCTTAGCCACTTAAAAGGAGTCAGGGGAAGAGTTCTGGTAGGCAATGTTGTTGGGTAGCACGATGACCATTTTGAAAGAACATGAGAAAAACATACTGCTTTGGTCCAATGCTGAAGATTTCAGATGGTCCCTTAGGCAGAGAGGCCTATTTTCTCCTTTCTGGAAATAGTTCTTCCCAGCTAGGTCCTTGCCTAATTTCATCCTTCCAGGAACCAGCTTGGGCATTCCTCATATTAAAAGAGATTTTTAAAGTGTCCAGCTTGTCCTTCCAAATTCTATTCCTTATAGCTCCCAAACAGAAGAGATGGTCATGAAAGTTCAGAGGTAGAAAACTGCACAAAGAACCTCTATGTCAGATGATTTCTAGTATTTTCAGCAGTAAATTAGTTCAAAACCACACAATTTAGTCCCTACTCCTGATAAAGAATTCTTAAGAAACCAAGATCCTATAAAGTGATCACAGTGTTAAAAATAATTATGATAGAGGAATATTGTCCTGTGAATTCCAAATTGTAGTATGAAATCTCACAAATAAATGTAAAGAAATGTCATCTTAAGTTTTTTTTTTATATTTTTTTAGTTATAGATGGACACAATGTATTTTATTGCTTTGTATGTGGTGCTGAGGATGGAACCCAGGGCCTCACTCATGCGAGGCAAGCACTCTACCACTGAGCTATAGTCCCAGCCCCTCATCTTTAAGTTTTGATCAGTCCTTTGGACTGGTTATTTAACAAAATGCAATGAAAGACAACAAATAATTCTAGACTATTTTAAATTAATTTTACTCTATATTGGGTCAAGAATATTTGAGATAAATTTATTTTCTATTTATCAACTGATCTATTCTAATTGATATCAAGAATGCTTCCAGAAAACTTGAAATTTCCTTTTTTTTTTAGCAAGGTGCTTGTTAATAATTATTAATTAGTTTGACCATAACACAAGAAGGAAAAAATATGCCTAAGTTTGACACACGAAATAATAATTCTCCTTATTATATTTCTGAGAATAGTACACTTAAAAATCATTCATTCCCACTAAAAATATACTTCTAAAACAATCTATGTCAACGTGCTGACAGTCTGTCTCCTATAGAAATTCCTTCAGCTGTCATTGAGTGGATATGGAAAAGAAATTGACTAAATATGCTAAATGTGGGCACAGAAGGTCTTTGCATTTATGAATTGTGGTCTATAATTTACTATGATAGTCATATTTAAAGGGTAAGGAAATATATATAAACATGAACATTTCAACTATCTCAAATTCTTCACAACTCAAAAATGAGGAACAGGAAGCTTTGATGGCCCAATGGTACAAAAGAAAATCCCTGCCCCAACACCCTTGAGCCGTCTTACTTCTAAGGAATGAAGAAACAGAATGGAAGAAAATCCCTAACTACTATTCAATATGCATATATAAAGTATCTGCATAACTTTTCTGGGCTTACCTTGTTTTGAGGAAGACTAAGCTTTAGTTTTTTTCAAGTGATCCCCCAGTTTATAAGTTATTGAATCAATATATTGATCACAGGCTGTTATTCAAATCAAAACCCAGCCACAGATGGATGGATCACCCTCACTTGACCTAACCACTAAGATGATAAGGGAGGCTGACATTTGTGCACAAGTTGGGAACAACCCATAAATCCCACTAAAATGATTATAAGAAAGTATATGGGATTACAAGAAAGAGAGAGAATATATATATATATATATACATGCAAGATAGGGGAAGGAGGTGGAGGGAAGGGAGGGAAAATTCCAGTTTAAATCAGACCTTTCTGATAGATGTGACTCTTGATCTGATTTAAACATCAAGAAGCTTATTAAGTTTTAGATATAAATATCCTTTTGCTTATTAAATTTTAGATATAATTTACAAACAGTAAAATTCACCCTTTTTAAGTGTACAGTTCTGAGCTTTGATAGATGCACACACTTGTGTGTTCACCATAATCAAGATAAAGAATAGTTCAATCAGCCCCCCAAATTCCCTCCTGATACATTTATATGAAACAATAGAATGTCATTTTTTGAGCCTGGCTTCTTTCATTTAGCATAATGCATTTACACACCAAATCACTTCTCCTTTTTATTGCTGAGTTGTATTCCACCATGTAGTTGTACCACTCCGCACATTTCTCAGTGGAGGGACATCCAGGTGTTTTCAGTTTGTGGAGGATTAGAAACAAAGCCACTGTAAAGCTTCATCCAGCTACAGATCTTTGTGTGAACCGAAGCTTTCAAGTGAGATCAAAAGATAGTGTGATAAGTATGTACTTGGCTTTATATGAAAGTGCCCGCTATTTACCAAGGTGGCTGCACTTTTGTGTAAATCCCACCCCTTTTTTCTTCTTGATTGAAAATGTGGATAAGGGAATGCCTCTTCAGACTCACTAACTCACGAGTCTCCTCTGTCTTCTTCCCGCAGGCTCGCTGTCTCCAAAACAAACCAACCAGCACATCTGGGAGTTTGAAAGCACTGAGGACAAAAATAGCCTCCTCCTCCTCCATGTCTGAGCTCCCCAAATCAGGCTATATGAATCTCCAAGCACTCAGACCCACAGGAAAGTGGGTAAACAGGAGGACACAGGTCTTCCAATGCCAGTTTTACTTAAAGAACAGCAGAGTGGAGCTATTTTTAAAGTGAAAAGAGTTCAAAGTGCTGCCACCTGTGTATACATCTGACCCTGCTTGTTCCTGTAGAATATTTTGGATTTTCTAAAAATGGCCCAGAGAATTAAAAATATTTACCTGGTATGAACAGAAAGAAAATCTAGGAAAAGTCAAGAAGAAGCTGATCGTTTTAGTGTCATAATCAGGTCAAGGTGAATAGGAACACCAGGGCTAAGGCACTGGGCAGCTCACCTGGTGCCTGGTTGTTAACTTTCATGGCCAAAGATCCTGACAGCTAAAGGTTACAGTGAATCCATTATTCAGTACAAAACAGTCTTCTGCTTCCTTGCACCCTTAGAAGCAACTCACTCAAAGAGACATGAACCAAGAGATAAAGATGCTCCTCCTGATGGGATGGTAATTTTTTTTTTTTTGTACCAGGGGTTGAACCCAGAGATAACTAACCACTGAGATACAGCCCTAGACTTTTTAGAAAACTTTTTTTTTTTTGAGACAGGATCTCATTAAGTTGCTTAGAGCCCTGTAAGTTTCTGGGGCTGGCTTTGAACTTGTGATCCTCCTGCCTCAGCCTTCCAAGC
The DNA here is from genome assembly GCA_004024805.1 of Geosciurus inauris. Classification (NCBI taxonomy): domain Eukaryota; kingdom Metazoa; phylum Chordata; class Mammalia; order Rodentia; family Sciuridae; genus Geosciurus; species Geosciurus inauris. The sequence goes on along the minus strand of PVHX01008557.1, from coordinate 59,249 downwards.
CACTGTGATTAAAGGTATATACCACTGTACCCAACTGGGACAGCAATTTTCAAAAAATCAAAATGAATACATTTATTTGTTCTAGTGTTTGTGGCTGATTCACAAGTTACCACTCCCAATCTCCAACTTACTGACTCAAACAATAACAATGTTAGTGTTCCTCACATATGTGGGACTATTCAGAGCTCAACAGGGGTCACCTGGCTCTGCTTCACTCAGCATCAGCTGGAAGGTTGGGGCTAGGGTCCTCTGAAATTCACTAATGGCCAAAAGCTGAAACCCAAGAGGGCTATTGGCAAGAAAACTACTGGTGGCTTTTCCATGTGGCCTGGTCTTCCCACACCAGCACAGCTGGGTTCCAAAAGTGAGTGTCTTTTTTATGCCCAGCCTTGGAAATCACTGGGTATCTGTTCCTTAAGTCTATTTCAAAGGTCCACCTGGACTCAGAGAGGACAGAGCAACCCCTACCCCAGTGGAAAGAGAATCAGTCTTTTGCATGAAGAGCATGGAACTTACTAATTGGTACAGTCCTCTTTGGAAAACATAAGACACCAAGATGAACCACCACTGGAATGATCTTCCAGAAGTGTGTATATGCATCACATCATGGCTGCTTTGCTTGAAATGCCATGACTCATATGCTGTTATGCCATAGCCAAGGCCTGCTGTCACCTCGGTTCTCTCTCCCATTGCATTTCTACATACTTCTCTCATACCCCAGTTTCCTGCTGTTCAGAGCTGCCCACAATTTCCCAAATTCCATTACACACTTTCTTCCTGGGTAGGTCTTCCTTTCTTCCTCTTCTCTGCTTACTCCCACTCATGAAATCACTTCTCCTGAGCCAGGTCTCCTCTATGATGCTCTCCCTAGAGGAAGTGGCTTGTAGCTGGGCTGCACCAAAAGCAGGCACCTGAGTCCTCCTCCCAGCCACCTGTCTGGCCCCAGGTTTCAATTCATTTACCTAAGCCACAGATTCTTCACGCTCTGTCCCTCTTTTCCAGTGATGTTGATCACAAGGGTTCTCACACACAATGATTGCCATCTCAGAGTCTCCTTCCCAGGGAGATCAAAGTACAGTGAACAGTTTAGGATAATCCCAACCTTTTACTATAATAATAAATATAACAGGATAATAAAAAATGCTTGTCACTCTTGTCACTGACTATGGTCAAATTTTCCCCAAATATAAAGAACTTGTAAAAGTTGGAAAGGAAGAAAATGGACATTATTTACCCAAATTATTCATGCAATTACCATTTAACATGGAAGTCCCACTTCTGGTCATTTATCCAGCACTGTAGCATAGTTTGTAACAAGAAAAAGTGGAAGTTGGAAAAAACTCAAATGTCCATCAATAGAAGTCTGGTTAAATGGACCACTTACCTCACTGAACACTCTGTAATTGGAAGAGTGAGGAGGCCCTCTAGTACTGATGTGAAAAGCCTGAAAAATGTGTGGTTATGTTACATAAGTAACGTGCAGAACACGTGTGCAGTGTGTAACCATCCACGAAGAAAGGAAGGCACAATGAGGGATACTCTCACCAACCATACCTGCCCATGAAGACTGGACGGCATGCTTCAGAAAGAGTCAGAAACACGACCAGACCCTGCGACACTGAACTATCAATGGTATGTTCAAGTTTTGAGCCATGTAAACACAGGACCTCTTTATGTGGGGTTTTAAAAAAGCAAAAACCAAACCACACACAAAAAAAAAATCACCCAAAATCCAAACCTCAAATCCATTTGGAATTAATTTTAGTGAAAGAAGTGAAGTGGAGATCAGGAATTCAGAGCTGTATTTTCCCCGGATGGCCCTCTTACAACATTGCCATCTTTGTAAAATATCTTTTACTCACTCATTTCTAATGCCAGCTTTATCACAAACCAATGACTCGGTTGTATTTGGATCTGTCTTTTGATTCTCAATTCAGTTCCACTAATCTGTCCATCTACCAGTTCCAGATTGCTTACATTACTATAGCTTTAGCCTGTGTTGAATACTGGTATGTCAAATCCCTTTTAACATTTTGCTTTTTAAGATTTACATGCTATTTCTTCATATTTAACTTTCTTATGAACCTCATCATTTTCTTGTTTAATTAATCTTTTTGATTATTTTTATTGTGATACATAATACTTTAAAATGCATGTGTGTGTATGCATATGTACGTGTGTGTACATATTTCTCGTCATTAAGAATGTGGTATGTCTCAATTTATTCATACTGACTTTCACAGTGGTAGTTTTCTTATTATAGCTTTAGTAAACTTAAATCATACTAAATATTATATATTTTAATAAATATTTAAATGTTTTTTCCTAACTCAGTGTTTATAGGCAGAAAAACTTGCTTTTAAATATGATTTTAATTTTATTCTTCAGAATTCACTCTACTAACCTGATTAATAATAATGAAGACATTACTTGTTTTAGACAGGATTTAGGATCTTGTTTTTTTGGTTTTTTTTTTCCCATTCCTGCTTATTGTTTAGAACCACTGATTAGCAATTCTTGATTCTGATTTGTGGGATTCGTGCTGTGGAAGATGCTATAGAAGAAATGTAAATAATAGAAGCAGATTTATCAACCAAGACTCCTACTGCAAGGAATCCAGCTAAAGGCAGATAAGCCCCCGCACTGACTAGGAAGGGGACCCACAATCAATGAAGGCAAGAGGATGCAAGACTGTGAGAGGCATTCCCAGGGACTTCCATCACAGGCAGATTTCTATAGCATCATGCCAACAGAGTGAAAAGAAAATAAACTCCCAAGATCATGTGCATTTACATGGCTCTCACAAGTACACTGCAGTGCTTATTCCAGGAGGCACGACTATAGGGATGGGCCCAGCAGACTAGTGCAAAAATAATCACCATCTGCTTGGTGTCACTCAGCAGGGAAGAAAGAAACCACAGCTGTTACAGAACTTCCCCGAACATGTCACAGATCTTTTCAGATACATTCAAGCTTAAAGTAATGAGACATTGGGAGTATATATAAGTCAACTTTTAACATTCTTGGTTAGAATTATTAAATCAAATGCATATTCTGTATCAGATGATGATACTATGAATAGATCAAGAACAGGAGAAACACCAGTAGCCTTAACTATGACCTGATAGATAGCAAAGGACTTGTTCTCAGAATTGCCTCATTAATGGTTAACACAAAATATTTTTTATATTACCAACAAAATTTGCTTCCCATAAAATTCAGAAAAGGACCCACCAAATCTCCCTTAAGAAAACCTGAGGATGCATGTTATATTTATTTGTGTGTGTATACACGTGTATATTACATAGACACAAATGTATGTGTGTATACACACATATGCACATAAATGTGTACTCATACAAAGGTTTATATGCATAATCACACAATATAAAGGCAAAATACAAATAACTCAAGATATTGAAAGTATTGTGCACCACGATTTTGCCTAATTGTGATACATTTTAAAAATCTCTGCTTATTACCATATTATGCAGAAATGACTGAGTAGGTTTTCTCTGTAAAATATTTGGGATGACCTTACTTAACATAAAGTCTATTTAGTATGCTCAAAACTTACTCTGAAGACTTTTAGGGAATAGAATAAGGAGACATTCTGTGAAAGCAATTAAAACTGAGGTATATCAAAAGAAGTCTTTGTGTGATGATCACTAGGAAGAATCACTCATTCTTATGTAGGAAACAGGGATGGTTTCAAATATTAACTCAAAACAGTCACAAGGCAAGTGCTAGAATGTGACATATATTAAAAATTGCATAGATACAGTAGTTTCTAGCTGTGTAGGCGCAGTAGTTTCTCAGGAGCCACCACATAATATGGCAAACACTGGTTAACTAAAGAGATAACAGATTCTCCCAAGGACTTTCAAAGAGGCCAGTAAGCCATTAGACCAATTTTAGAGACTGACCAAATACATTATGATTTACTTATTGCCATTTTCCTAATTCCTTTGAAGCAAATCAATGAAATAAACAAAAGATGCAATTCTGGCCCTTGAGGGAATTTATGATCTAGTTAGGATTAACAAATGCCTTGGAAATGTTTCAGAGAAGTTACATTTTACTCTGCTAGTCTTGAGAGTCCAGAGAAGAAGAGATCAAGAGAAGGAGGGTCAGTGTGGGCTTTAGGGAGGTCAAAGCACTTGACCTGGACCTTGAAGAACACGGTAGCTGATAAAGAGGTGCACGCAAAGGCCAGATGGGGCACATTCAAAGCAATCACTGTCTGTGGAAAGTGTTCTGTCTCTCTAGCTAAATTGCAATGTCAGCTGCACATGGTTGATGAAAACTGTTACCAAGAGGAAATAAACAGCAAATATTTTATTTTCATTATTTGGGAGGCCAAAAAAACTAAGGTTTTTATACTTGAATTGTATAGTAAATATATCTGGATCATAATCTATGTCTGATATCAGTGCGATGGTTACATGAGTTTTTGATTAGCAGCTTTTATAGCTCAAGGGTGATGGCTAATTTATTTTATTTCCTTTTCTGGTTCTTAAATTTGATCTTATTAGCTTTAGTCATGGATATAGAGAGAATCCTAGATAATGCTCTAAAAAGTTATTAGCTTAAGCAATTTGGTCCTGGTATATCAATTAACACAAAATGTTTCAGTCAGCTTTTTCACTGCTGGGACCAAAAAATCTGACAAGAACAATTTTAGAGGAGAAAAATTCACTTTGGGGCTCCTAGTTTCAGAGATCTCAATCCATAGAAGGCCGGCTCCATTCCTCGGGGCTCGAGATGAGGCAGAACACCATGGTGGAAATGTGTGGTGGAGGAAAGGGACTTAAGACGTGGCCTCCATGAAACAGAGAGCTCAAGAATATCTACCCAAGGCACACCCAAAATGACCCACCTCTTCCAGCCACACCCTACCTGCCTTCAATTACAACTCTGTTAATCCCTATTAGGGGATTAATTCACTGATTGGGTCAAGGCTCTCATAACCCAATCATTTCACCTCTAAGCCTTCTTGCACTGTCTCACACATGAGCTTTTGGGGGCCACCTCACATCTAAACCATAACACAAAAAAATGAGTTTTGCTTCATTTATGCAAATAGCTTGGTTCACTTTTTTTTTTTTTTTGGTAGGTTTCTCTTGCAAGCCCCCCACCACCACCAAAATAAGTCAGCTTTACAAAGTTAAAATATACTCAGATGTGTGATCAGCAATAAAGGTCTAGGAAAGTTTATTTTCCTTTTTCGTATTAACAAATACTAGTGGCCAGGATACATCTCATTGTTGCTTATTCTTACAGTGGAGTGAGTGTTCCAATGCAGGTTAGATTTAAGAGCACCCTGAAGGGAGGTGTGGCTGATAGAACTGGATACCTTGAATCTATACAGATTACTCCTGGCTTACAGTGGTTCAACTTATAATTTTTTCAAATTTATGATGGTGCAAAATCAATAGGCATTCAGTAGAAACTCACTTTGAATATTGATCTTTCCCCATGTGAGCATTATGCTGTCTGATCCTCATGAGGCTGGGCAGCGGCAGTGACCCTAATTCCTGGTCAGTGCCCCCGATCATGAGAGGAAACAACCAACACCCTAGTGTGCTGTGCTGCTAAGCTGTGATGTCTTGTAGGCTAGGAAGACTAAATGTATTTTCCACTTATGACATGTTCAACTTATGGATTCTTCAGGGAAGAATCCCATTCCAAGCCAAGGAACATTGCAGTTGTTCTGGGTTAAAATAAAGAGATCCATCAAACAGTACTTTCCCACCTGAAAGCACTGACATCCTCTTTACTGCATAACTACCACCCAGGTCTCCTCAGGGAGAGAGGAAATTGTGTTTTCAGCCAGTCAGTTCTTTGGAACCAGTGCTCTGATTGGTCTGAGGGCAGGTAGATGCCTTGACCTAGTAAATCTTGGAGAAGGGTTTTCTTTCAACACAAGATGGTTTGGCTTAGAAAGAAACCAACAAGACTCATGTTCTGGGAATGGAGAATTCACTTTCACATGGGTTCCTTCCAGCAACTTCCAGGAAAACTGGATTTAGGGGCCATAGCTTTAAAAAGACAAATACATCACTTTTTATGTTTCATTTACCCACTCTTGATGGAACAGGGCAAAGTGTGTGAGTGTTGGGGGTTTTAGGCTTATGAATGAAATCTGTAAATACCACTCTGGCTCAGTGAAGGAGGTGAGGCTATAGATGATGTGAGAACTGCTTCTCATTCATGAACAAGGGACCAAGAGCACTGAAATTCAAGTATTTGCTAGTGCTTCAATTATTAGTAATGCACAGACAGCAAGCTGACTTTCTAACAGATTAATCAGGGTTATTTTGCTGGATGGAGAGGGCATAATGTTGCAATTATAATAAAACCTGTATTTAAGGTAGAGCTGTCTAAAAGTGTAATAAGGGGAGACTCACCCCTTTCACCAGAAGGTTTCCAGCTGAGAATCAATGACTGTCACACGACTGTGGGGCAGATATTGAAGTAGGAAGATGCCTGGACTAGAAAGAGCCATAAGTCCTTAATAGTACAATAGTTGTGTGACTCATCAAATATTAAATATCTCAATGCCAACAGTTAATTTGAGGGCTTTCTAGCAGGGTTTCCTGCTATCACAGTTCTGTGTCTTAGTGCAGTGGTGAAAAGACTGCTGTTTACGTTTGGAAAGATACAGAGAATTGTGCATTAAACCACTCTGCTAGAGGTTTCCCTGTGAGATTTAATTTTCTCCACAGATGTTTTGATGGATGTGCTTCTATTATCATTTAACAGAAAAGGACACTGAGGTTCAGAGTGGTAGGAGGTGTGTCTACATTTGCATGGCTAAAGCTGGGAGCTCAGTCCCTCAGGTGGTGTGACTGCCGACCATCGCCCTGTGACCAGGCTGCTGTCTGTGCACAGCAGTCACCAGTGAGATTGCCAAGGGAAGAAGCCAAGTCCATGGGCTCCAGGTATTTCTTCTCTACAAGAAGGGCTGGCCAGACTTGAGCACCAGGCCAACTCACCCTTCTACTATGATAATCATCACAGCTATTTTGGTCCAATTTTACTAAATCTCTTCCTTAATTTACAATATTCCCTGGAGCCCAGTAACTTCCTAGTCCCTGGTCCACAACCCTCCGGAGGCTTGCTTCCAGAGCTCTCCAACCACGAAAGTCCATGCCCAAGGGTAGAGGGGTCACATCTGTGACTGTGACATGGAACCAGAAGCCTTTAGGGTGAAGTTCATGCTAGACTTTTCCCTCATACAAACCAAGTAAGGGAAATGGGGACTGGATGGGGATGGCAGCAACAGATACCCCTTTATTCGGTTTTCCAAGATGACCTATTTGTTTCAGAAAGTTCCAGTATGACCACAAGAACACTTTCCAAAATTCAAAACTATGTTCTTTGCTGCTGAAATGAAAATGAATATTCATTTGGTTTAATATCTAACTGATGGTTGCCAAAGACTGGGGTTGGGAGTAAGAGTTTGACTACAAAGGAGAATTTGGTTTCAAAAGCAAATCTTCTGGAAAGGTTAAATGGGAGAATCTATTAGTCATTCACACACTGTGCAGAATACTGACCTTAGGGGAAATTCTGGACTTGCTAATGACTGAATACATTGTCAAAAAATATGCAATTAACTGGGTATGGTGACACATATCTATTGTCCCTGCTAGTGATACCCCATCTCAAAAAAAAAAAAAAAAAAAAAAAAAAGAAGCAATACTATAAAATATTTGAACAGATATATCATCAAAGAAGATAAATAGACAGCAAATGAGTGCATGGAATACTGCTTAACAGGGAAATAAAACAGACACATACTCATTACTAGGTATTTACCAAGTGAAATAAAAATTTGTGTTTATACTAAAATTTAAAATATGAGTATGTATACAGGTATTCTTCATAATTACCCAAAGTGGGAAATGGCCCAAATGTTCTTCAACAGGTGAATGGATAAAAGAACTGTGGTACATCCGTGTAATGGAATATCACTCAGCAATTAAAAGATAAACTATTGACATAACAGCATGGATAAAATATCAAATGCACTATGACAAGAAGTCAGAATCAGAAGGCCTTATACTATGCAATTCCATTCCTATGACATTCTGAGAAAGCAGGACCACCGGGCCAGAAAACAGACTACTCACTGCCATGGGGTAATTACAGAATGATATCACTGTTCTGTGTCTGAGTGCAGTGGTGACAAGACTGCTGTTTACATTTGGAAAGATTCAGAGAATTGTGCACTAAAAAGGGTTAATTTTACCACATGTAAATTGTACCTTATAGGGGCTGGGGCTGTAGCTCAGTGGTACATTGCTTGCCTCGTATGTATGAGGCACTGGGTTTGATCCTCAGCACCACATAAAAATAAATAAAATAAAGTCATTGTGTCCACCTACAACTAAAAAAATATTTTAAAAAATAAATTGTACCTTATAAAGAAATAAAGTGGTATGCCATACTACAAATACCTGCAGAAGGATAAAGGAAACTTCTCAGGCAAGGCTAAAAAGGAGGTATCAAGGCTTCTAGTTAATAGCTTATGTTATGAAAAAGCAACTTTCAAACTGGCAAGGGACAGACAAAATGATTTCCAGAATAGCATACAGCTTAATTAAAGGAACAGAAATAAATTTTATCCTACAATCCCCAGATTAAAGAAGCTCATATTTTAATCAATATTTTACTGGCATGTTCTGAAGGTACAAGCAGCATTTAATAGGATAAATCTACTTTGCTTCCCCTTGGTTTGAAAAAATTTTAAAAACTCAGTTAAGAAAGAATATACATCACTCCTATTCTTGAGCCTTCTTTAAATAGTCCACTGGAACTGCTAGGACCTTGGACTTGAGAAGTGGAGGACACTCTAAATGCCCAGATCATTTGCTGGGAAACCAGTCCAGAGGCTCAAGCAAATCCATCAGAATGCTGTGGAGATTATTTACCACTTAAAAGTACAGATGCTTACTAGAGAAAGATGAGCCTTCTGATATGATACGTATAAATAGACGCTGAACTAGAGGTCAAAGGCAACAAAGTCCAAGAAAAAGAAAGACAAATTGCATTAACATGAATCATCATATTCTACTTACATACATAAGGATGTTTTAGAACTATGGGCTCAAAACTATATCTTGTTCCTGCGCCAAGATGACCAGCTTAGAGAAAAAGAGCAAAAGAGAAGGCATCTTGCTCCTCCACAAGCAAATGCAGGACTCAAATCAAGCTGATCCTACATTACAGATGAAATACGTTGCATATTCCACTGACCTCTTTCCCATGATCTTCTCCACCCACAGGTTATTCCCGTTGTCACATGGTATATTCTGCCAGCTATAACTGAATCTCTGCTCTTGATCCTGGAATTTCTATCATTCTCAATGAAACATCACTGAAATCCACTTGCTCAGAATGGTGCTATTCACATATCCAGAGATAAAAATGGATAGACAGGCATGGCCAGTGAATTGGTGCTCAGACACTATGACATAATTAATTTCAGAAATTACAGGAAATCTGATATCAAAAGTTTTGGGCAACTAGATCTCTACTAGCAGAAAAAAGAACAGGAAGAGACACAGGAGAATAACATGAACAACCAAAAATGTCAAGAAAATCCATGAGGAGAAAACTTAATCAGTAAAGTGAACTTCACAAAAATGAGCACCTATTTGAGAATTTCACTGAAAACAAAAACAAGATGTGGATAGGAATATGTTTAAAGAATGTATCAAATTTATTCCTTCTTCTTTCAAAAAATGAGGTGAGAAAAAAAGGTAGCATGAATTTATCTTCTAGTACTTGGAGGGTAGAGTTCTCTATATGAAAATTGTACCAGGAAAGACTTAAAATCATAAAGGCATTTCTTAGATCCTTCCCTATTGAAATGGCTCATATTCTCCCTTGAAAGTGTATTTCTTAATTTACCTCCAAAGATGTCTGTCCCTTGAGATGACACATTCTCCTTTAATGTGTACCTGCTTTCCTAAATGAACCCATGTCTCTGAAAACAAAAGAAAATAAAGGGAGGGGGTCCTAAAAGGAAAGACAAATAATATTCTCTTATAAGTAATCTCATATAGATTAAAAAAAAAAACAGCAACAAAAAAAGATAAAATTCAAACAAACTAATAAAAACAAAAAACAAAAAAAACACAAAATCCCCAATACATCCTCACATGCCTGCTTCTACTGAAATGTGGTCAGTGGATTTTTCTGATGGTGTACCTAGTACTGCAGGGGGCAAAGTAGTGAAATGGTCCCTGTCCTTAGGGAAGTCATAGCCAATTTGGAAAACAAAAATAACACTAACTCTTATAGGCAATCAGTAGTAAGCTACATGGGCACTACTTTGAATGAAATAAGAAGGGGAGTGAGTTGGAATACATGAACATCAATGCATGAAATGAAGTGAGCTGGAATTTTATTGTTTCCATTGCAGTAACCAGGTAGGGAGGGAGGGTGGCACCCCAGTGATAAGGCACAGCTCCAGCCCACAGCCAACCTCTCCAAGTTTATGTGGGACCACAGGTCCTTTACATTAGCTTTGTTTCCAGACTTACATTTTTATATTTCAAGGACATTAAAACATGTTATGGAGTTTCAAAGACAATTTTAAAAAATCAATGCCTAAATACATGGTTGTTTTTTTTTTTTTTTTTTTAAATCTCAGTCTTTATAATGATCCTTTTAGCTAGGGCAGCTGCAAAAACATCATTTTTTAAAAAGCACACATTGTCACATGTAAAAGGCAGGAAGAATCTATTTTTATAAAGTTCAAAGTGATTGTGATTATTGCTGGGGAATCCCTCCAGACTGCTAGTATTTCTCTGGCTTTATATCTACCTCCACTCTGCCCCCCACCCCCTCTCTACTTTTTGCTAATAAACTCCCAACTCTATTCACTAGCAGCAATTGGCCTTTGATAGGACATTCCTAAGCTCATGTCTAACTAGTTCTGCAGCCATCTTCCAAAAGAAATATAAAACCCCTTCTCTGTTATTTACTAAGGGCTCTGCTAACTTGTGACATTTATCACAGAACTGGAATAAACAGAGAGCGTGGAATGGGAAAGACAGGTGCTGGCCTCTCTTTGGCATACTGACCTGACCCTCTCCTCCTGCCCTTTTCACCTAATCAGTTCCTACTCATCCTTCAAGTCTTAACTCTTTTCATCCTGGGACCCAGAGGTCCCAACCCACCACCACTGCAATGCACCAGTTTCTAAGTGTTCTCATTGCAAGATGTCTTCTGCCAAGCCAGAAGCCACCATGCTGTATAATTGTGGGGCTCATGTTAATCTGCATTCCCCACTCTATTCCCAGAGCAAGAATCTCATTCAACTCATCCCCATGACCCAGGAGTGCCTGACTTGAGAATGAGGCCGGAAAAGTAGAATTCAGAATGTTTCTACTTCAAGTTAATTTTCCAATTGCCCAAGGGGAAGCCTCTCTAAATAGTTTTCCCACTGACATTTTAAAATTGTAATTACTGCTCAGCAATTATCAGTACATGGGCTCTGTAAGCTGTGTGCTCTTGGGGTAGGGTTGGTACCAGGCCTGTGCACACACAGTTCCCTGTACATACAACCACAGGAGAGGCATTTGTGCTATACTCATCTCTCTCCCCACCCCCATTACAGAGGACCTGTCTTGGTATCCCTGGTCTTAGCATTCCATTTGCAGCGGAGTAGGAGGTCAACACCCATTAAAGCCTTTAATGGAAGATGGATGATTTGCACCTTGATGAAGCCACAGCATTTACAGAAAGGCCTGTATGTCAACTGTGCTTTTCAATTTGTCTTTTACCTATTAACATGTTAACATTAAGCTCGCACCTGCCAATCTAGACCCTCAAATCCTTTCAGGAAACATAAAGCCACCTCTGCCAAGGCAGAAGCACAGGCAATAAGAAGAAAGATTAGCGAAGGGGAATTTTGTCTTCTACCATATGAGATCTCTTGTGTATCAAGAATGAAACATCACTTCTTGGCCTCTTGGCTAAGATCAAGTAAATAACGAAACACATTTTTTTCAAGGTATATTTAAGTCATGCATTATAGGTGAGATGGGGAAAAATCACTAGATGAAATTTTGACTATGATTTTCAAATATCCTCTATAAATTCTAACATTTAAAGTAAAATCAACTCTAAAGTCGGGGACTTTATAAAGCTATAAAACAGCTACAAGGAATATGTATATTAAAAAAATAAAAATTCAAAGTCCTTATCTCCTGAGAATTTTTAAGATTAGAATGGCAATTTATACATAAATAATCCATAATCCAATTTTTGAAATTTGAAGACACAGAAATCAAAATGTTGGTAAGCCTTTTCTCATTTTCTGCAAGAGGTTTTTACTTTGTTTCAAGTTTGTCAGATATTAACAGCTTTTCACTAGCTATCAACTAAATTCTGTTGTTTAGGTTTCAGTGAGTCCCCAAATTGTTAAGGTCTTTGACTCATAATTTCTCGTTCAGTAATAGTATTTCCAGACCTCCATGCTAAATATGCATCCCATTTCCTGGCCTTTATCCCATATCGGTTTAATGGCCCCAAGAAAACACTAAAATTTCATATGTAGGTTGCCAAAAATAAGTGGACATTTCAAGTAGTATATAACTTCCACGTTTTTGCATCAGTATACAGAGGTATGGTTATCTCTATATTAGAAACCACCAACTAATCACTGTGCTGATCACATTATGTTCACTAATCATCATGATAATTTCAGTCTTATCTTTATTTCAAAGATAATTTGGTGTATCTTCTTTATGTTACACCAAAGTTTATGAGAGATCCCTATCATAATTTTTGTAACATATATTATTCAAGACAGTATTATTATTCAAGTAATGTTCACATGAGTCTTCTATTTAATTTTACTATTCCTAAAATTTTATCTGTTCAAGAAAATTTTCCCAGGAGTTAAGAAAGTCCATGGACAAATATAAACTTAGCAAATGCTTAAAATGCTGATGATGCTGTGTTTTCAAGTTGTTTTCAGTTCAGAAACTCTGAATAATTAACTCCTAGTATGCTGAATAGTGTAGGAGCTTAAAAGAATTCACTGTCAATCTCCTGTTTGGGAGATACCACAGAGAGATCACACCAGGACTTCAAAACTTTATAGGAATCCTTCTTTAATCTCTTTATCCCTCAATTTTGCATTTTAGGCAGACTCCTCCCATTGTCAAAATCAAAGAATTTTAGAAAATCAATACTTGCCTTCTTGCAAATTATATGAGGAGATAGTTACATAATGGTCATAAATTAGGCTCTAGTCTTAAAATTACAAAACTACATATAAGTTCTCTTCTCACCATCTACCCTACATACTGACAAACTTTCTAAAGTCACTTTTACTATGTAACTTGCCTATTCTAAAATGAGAAGGAGAATTCCAGCTTCTAATGGCAAGAAGACTCCTACTCAGTTACTCAGATCAGGTTCCTTGGCCACTCACTCACACATCCTATCCAGTTTTAACTCTTGTCTTTGCTAATTTATTCCCATTCCCACCTCCCAGTGCAGAAACACAGGGAAGGCTTCCTCTCCAGTTGCTTCAGCAACCCCCTCTGCTCTGCAAGGCTCGGAATCTCTGAGGCTTCTAGCCCCCAGGGGGATTCTACCTTCTGAGAAACATGGCCCATCTGATGACCACCACAAAACTTAGCATTTAATTGGTTTAATACAAAACTAAATGTAACATTTGTTTTTCAAACCTTCAATAAACTCCCCACAGCATAAACTCTTACATTTGATATCCCTCAAGGTGATCAAGGCAGCAGAGTACCTGAGACATTTCCTTCCTTCCTTTCCTCCACTTCCCCTCCCTCCCTTCCTCCCTCCCTCCCTTTCTTTCCTTCCTTCCTTCTCTCTCTCCCTCCTTCCTTTTAGCATTTTCTATTGTGCTACAATATACATAAAATAAAGTCTACCATCTTAATTACTTGTGTCTAGTTCTAATGATTCACACTGTATAACAGTTCATTGTGCAACCATCACCCAATCCATCTCCAGACCTCTTTGTGACACTTTTGGGATCATCTATGAGCAGTAGATGGAAAATTGCCAGTTTGTTTCTAATAATGAAGATCCAGTTTTAATTCAGAGAATAATACACTTAAAAGAGCATATCTTGCTATAGGTTAACTATACTTCAATAGCACAGATTAAACATGAAAAAAGGGGAACACTGTGATAGATAAAGCTGCTGACAACTGGGACCCACACCACAGAGAGGCAGGTGATGAGAGGGAGATGGATACTTCATCAGAAGTCATGGGGACTTCTGGTGGGTTTGAAGAGAGCAGTGTATTTACTCACTCATTTACTGCCAACGTTTTGAGCGTCTCTGTTCCAGGCACTGTGCCAACCACTTTAACTGATCACAGGTATGTTTCAGAAATCTTATCACGGTTGCACTAGAGATGCTTCAGTGCAAAGAGTAGTTTTTGCAATTGTCCAGGTAAAAAGCACTAACTCAAGGCAGCAGCAGAGGGGATGGAGGCAAAGGCTGCATATGGTTTTAGTGTTACCTATTAACAGGGCCACCATAAAATCACAGATCCTATCATTTTGTTCCTACATTTGAAATCACTTGAACCATTGGTGAATACATTTTATGTGACACATTCAGGAAGTACTAAATAAAACCTATCAGCAACAAAGGATCTGTTGTACAGATACAAATGCATAAATTGAACATGTGCTACATTCAAGGCACTGTGGTTAAAAAATATGGCCTAATTGGATCAGCATCAGTTTGGTAGAATATATCTGGCTTGAGCAGAGGAGAAGCTGTTATTCCACAAGGCTTCTTCTGGGTGAAAACTGGTGATGGCATAAATGTTTATCAGCATGGAAAATGGTCAAAGAGATTGCAGGAAATCCAACAGTGAAATGTCATGCACTGGGTCATGTTTGGTACCAAGGAATAGTCTCCAAAATATACTTAAGTGAAACAGGAATTATGGAATGTATTATACAGCATGATGACATTTATCTAAAAACATCTATGTATTTTTATATGTATATTTTATAAATATCTCAGTAACCACAGAGAAAAAGGTCAGGACATATAAGACGTAGGGATAAGGGAGAAAGGAGAAGGAATTTTTGGATTGTATTCTATACAGCAATGAGAATACATCCATGTGTTTCCTGTATAGAAAAACCACTTTTCTAGGTTAGTATACCAAGTGAGGAGATTACATTACATCACAGACTTACAGCTTTTCTCTCTAGTCTTTATTGGTAATTCAAATCATATAATAGTCCTCATAATAATAGTTGAGAACAGTGTGCATGTGTGTGTATGTGTTTTAATTTGTCGAACTGCTTTTAGATTGTAGTTTCAAGTGACTGGTAGTTACGTGTATCAGGGGATATTTGAGATGAGAACATATTGACTATTGCCAAGGGTCTCTTCTTGAGTCACAAGAAAACCCTTTAAGAGAACTAAAGAACATATTTAATTTATTCTCACTAAGTCATTAATTATACATTTACTTTTAGTTTTTTGCAAATGAGCAAAACAATTCATGGCAATCTTTGATCTTGCAATTTGAAACACACTGAAATAGCATGCAAGTAATGCCTTCCTGTTTTTGAAATTATATTTGAAGTGCATGCTGAGGCCAGGGAAATAATTTGGCCACAGTAAAAATGGTCTGGGTCTACGCTTTAACCATATGGACTCAGACAAGGGTTTTTGTTTTCTTGGTTGCCAAATTAATATCTCCTAGCTATAATAACTAACAAATCAAGCAAGAGGTGGTAGAGACTTTACATTTTTTTTAACTTTATAAAAATGTCTGAAAAGGCCATTTACAGAAGACTATTTAACAATGGTTGTTTGGCTACAATTGAAAAATTAATTTGCAGCACTCACATGGCACTTTCAGGGCCTCCTTCCAAATGGAACTTTTAAAACAGAGTAAAATTGAATTCTTCTCAGCCTCAGCCCACTTGAAGTTAAAAAAAGAAAAAAAAAGAAAAAAGCAAGATAGTAGGTATAAATGACTAAGAAGGGCCCTCAAGGGATGCTCTGGAAAGCCAAAAGATTGGGAGCTGCATGCAGAATGTCTCCATAACAAGTCTAGACTATCTGTAATCTGCTGATGGTGAAGAAAACCAGATTATTAAGAAACCTTGCGGAGCCAACAGTTACAGGAGCACAAAACACTGAGAAACCCAGGACAGCATGTTGAAAAGGGTTCCAGTACCACTTTACACTATTATCTATGACCCAAGTGACATTTAAGAGTGACTCCTATCGTGAATGCAAAAAATGTGGCAGGGGGAGGGTGACAAACATCTTTAAGTGCCAAAAGGGAATTGTAAAAATGAAAGCAGGAAGAAGATAGAGACTACAAAATCCATTACACTAACATCTCATGTTCTCACTCAGAGAAGACAGAGTTGAATGTTACATCACAAGACGAGCAAATTGTGGATGATTTTTAAAATGATTTTTAATCTCATATATTGAACAAAATGGTAATTCATTCCTCAAGTCTCTCAAGGTCCTGCTTATATTCTCTTCTTGGAGAAATAATCCTTATCTATTTAATATAAGCAGACAAAACATCTCACACAAAAGATTCAAAGGAAGAAGAATGGGTCAGGTTTCAGGACTTCAACCAGATCTATTTTAATTGCCCATAACATTCTTTATGACTCAGGGCTGCTTCCCAACCCCAAGGAGATTTTGTGTGCGCTAGATAGGCATCCTTTCTGCAGATGTAGCTTCACTGTGGGGATATAACTGAGCAAAGAGGTTGCCTTTTGTGAATATTTTTAAAATGCATGATTATTTCTAGGTGGGCTTCAGGCAGCTTGAGGGATGGAGAAGCACAGGCTATGTTTCTGCCCAAGTTACACCTTTGGCTGGGGAGTCTTGTGCAGTGAACAATGTACAATTCAGGAAAGTTACTCTTGAGTAGTTTAGTCTACCTATATGTTTCACTTGAATGATTCATTAGGAAAGATTAAACAAGCAAGCTGGTGAGGAAGCAGTTACAGTTATACCAGCAAGTCGCTTTTTTATCTGAACTGAGTATTTAAGAACTGAGTATCTGCATCAGAAAAAGTGGATCTCTGCCATGGTTATTATTTTAGCTAAGAGTTGAAAAATCAGATCACGATAGAATGAGATATTAAAAACCATGATCAATTAACATTGCTTTCCTATTCCTTCATAGAGCAACTGTGTGTGTCTCTTTTCTATTAGTCATGATGACTTCAAAATCCATGCCTTTTTAACAGGGTATTCTTAAAGTGGAAGAATGAGGCGATCATTACCACTGATAGCAAATATAAAGTGCATTTTCCACTTTTTCAAGAAAAGAGCCTGGCCCTCTAGCAAGCACATTTGTTTCACTTGTAACTAAGTCAGCATCTTGGAAAATTGATATACCACAGAATATGAACTCCTGTCATATTTGAAATTATCTTGTTGTTTTCCTCCTCTCTATTCCCCTTACTCCATATCCTCTTCACATAAGTACTAGCATCCAAATATCCCAGCAGTGAATGGGGGCTCTGGAACCTTGCAGATCCAGGAAAAGAAATAACAGCAAAAAACAAGCCCTGTTCATGCTAGGGAAAAAACAATAACAACCACCACCACCACCTAGGAATGACTCATTGCCCACCAAGAGAAGTGAGAACTTCTGGTGCTAGAACACTGACCACTGCAGCTCAGACAAGTGACACTAAGGGAGGGAGAAGGAGACACACAGGAATCAGGAAGGGGAGGTGTGTGGGGGGCAGAGAAAGACATGGTTGGACAGGGAAAGAAGGCTAAGGATTTCTGGCTTTGGTTCTTTAACACGAGAAACTTGACCTGGATGGTATGGCCAGCTTACAGGAAGGCTATTTGCCACACAGTTTTAGTAAGTCCCGACAGCGTCTTTCCTTTGATTTCACATTAACAAAACCCTTTCTTGAAATGACATTAAATAGTTTCCTCCTCAAGGAAAAAAAAAAAATCCTCTTTCTTTACCTCAATGATGTAGAGGACCACATTCTTGTAGAAGCAGTATAATATGCACTTGGTCACCCGGATGTAGCTCCAGGCTCCATGTACAAGCAGCAGCTTCTCCAAGTAGGAAAACTGAAAAATAAAGATACCAAAGTTCAGAAGAGCCTGTCACAGAGGAATAAATGTCACCAAATGTGCTTATAAGCAGAAAACAGGTAAGGCAGGCACAGGAAGCTAGATTAGGCAGAAAACCATTCCCTCAAGGTGGAGCTTTCAAGCCACATGAGAACAATAAAATCTCTTAAATCTACCTCATTAGCACCTTCCCCAAATGTACTTCTGGATTTTTTATTGTGATTTTCATAGAATCTGTTTATTTATTTACTTATTGGGGTACTAGAGATTGAACCTAGGGATGCTCTTCCACTGAGCTATACTCCCAGACCTTTCAATTCTCTATTTTGAGACAGGATCTTGCTAAATTGTTGAGGCTGGCCTTGAACTTGCAGTCCTCCTGCTTCAGCCTCCCAAGTCACCAGGATTATAGGTGTGTGCCACCATGCTCAGCAACAGAACTCAGTTTAACACTTTTTAAGGGTCTTAATTATTACCAGAAGGTGACCACCCGAACTGGAAGAAAAGTACAATGGGAATCAGATGCCTCTACATAATCTAGTCACAGATTTTTATGGTGACAACAGAAGCAAAGGGACAGGGACAACTTATGTAACAGTGCCTTGCTTAAAAAAGTGATACACTCACGTACACACAAACTGTTCTTACTGTCAGCCTGCAAGTTATAAACAATTACACATAGAAACACACACACACACACACACATGGAGAGATATATGTACCAGTAAACAAACACACATATAGACACAGAGACAGAGACATACAGACACCAACGCACACAGATACACAGAAATTCATACACACGCACAATGCCTCTACTTCTATATCCATTTTGTTCATTTTTTGACTCTAACTTGTCCAGAGCACCCCTTGTCAGAGTGCTGTACAGTCAAAGCAGTTGAGAGTGATGAGAGGCTCCTGCAGGTTGAGATAGGGGGGAGCAATAGCCCAATGAAATCCATGCATCCTCTTTGAGGCAAGGGTCTATCTGTCTCCTATTAACCTGGCTTTGCTTTCTGGGTCCAGGAGTGTGAACCCTGAACTGCAGGGAGAGTAATGAGGGTGTTTTTTTGTTGTTTGTTTTGTTTTGTTTGTGTTCATTTGTTTCTTTGTAGATTACATCATGCTCTGGCAAGAACATACTATTAGGGGAAAACTTGTTTAAGGTAATAGCGTCCTACATTCAGTGTGCCCCATCCTGGTTGCTGTTGTGCTTTGGATGTGGTCTGTCCCTCACAGGGTCATGTATTGGAGTCGTGACACCAGTGTGGCCCTGTGAGAGGTAGTGGGATCCTTATGCAGAAAAGTTGAGAGGGAGGTGATTGGGACACTAGGGGCTCTGCATTCGGAAGGGATTTCCCCAGTTAATTCCTGTAAGAGCAATTATTATAAAAAAGCAGGCCTGCTTCATTATGGTAATCTCTCTTTCTCACATGAACTCCCATTATTGTGTCTTCTGCCATGTTGTGATGTAGCTAGAGAGCCACACCAGAGCCAGCACATGTTGGTACCATGCTCCTGGACTTCCAAAACTATCAGAATAAACCTCTTTTCTTTATTAAGTATTTTGTAACAGGAACAGACTAATTCAGTTGCCTTAAATGAAAATCTTTTTTTAAAATATATTTAGTTGTAGATGGACACAATACCTTTATTTTGTTCATTTAGTTTTTTAATGTGGTGCTGGGGATCAAACCCAGTGCCTCACACATGCTAGACAAGTGCTCTACCACTGAGCCACAACCTCAGCCCTTAAATGAAAAACTTAATTCATCCATTCTAAGTTATAGTGTCAGAGGCCCCTGTTCTGGACCCTGAGCAATGCAAAGACTTTAACCCTACAACCCCACTAGGAGAGACAATTGGGCTGTACTGAGAATACCCTAGAACATTAGAAATTCCTTTGTTATTATAAACTTCCTATCAAAATAATTTCAGATGACTTTTGAAATTAAATGTAACTACCTGTAGAAAAGAAAGACCCTGACTGAAAATAAAATATTTTTTAAAACATTTCTTTTCAAGAGGAAACTACATAATAATTCCCCTTTGCACTAAAGAACAACACTAGATCATAGGCAAAGTCACATTTCAATGAGTTCTTCCTGGCCACTCATCAAAATCTAGAAGATGACTTCAAAATGGCAGAGGTAGGTGCATATGGAAAAATAAAACTCCTCATAAAGGCTCATTAAGGATTCCAAAGGGGAATGAGGAATCATAAAATAACTAGCTAAACAAATAAAAAGGAAGTTTGCATTTGACCTGGACCTCCTGGTGTTAAATTTCAATGGGCACAGAGAACATCTGCTTGAGTCATCTTGAAGGCCTCAACCTGAGCGATACAATGATTTGTTTTCAGGGGAAAAAAAGAAAAAAAAAAACCATCCTAAATCAAAATGCTGTCTTCGTGAAGTCATTCAAAAGACATTAAGAATGTAGGGGCTAG
The DNA here is from genome assembly GCA_004024805.1 of Geosciurus inauris. Classification (NCBI taxonomy): domain Eukaryota; kingdom Metazoa; phylum Chordata; class Mammalia; order Rodentia; family Sciuridae; genus Geosciurus; species Geosciurus inauris. Next base: position 38,682 of record PVHX01008557.1, on the reverse strand, counting down.
GAATGATTCTCTCCAGAGGAGAACAGGAAACTGAGGACTCCAGGTGAAGTTTTACACCCACAGTCTAGGCTGCCCAGAGCCAAGCAGACAGACAGGACAGCTGTCTGTCCCAGGTTGCCCCTGTGCATAAAAGCATGAGGCAGGTAGAAAAGAAATGGAACCAGAGCTCAGTTTGCTTCATACCTTTTCCAAGGGTAAGTTGTTAAGCTAAATATCTTGTTTTTTCTCTCTACATTGCCTTACAGGGTACTTCAAAAATACAATCAAGAAAGTATTCACCCAAATTAAAGTGAACAGATAAAGCACATAGTGTGAACTTCAATCAGAGATGTTTATCCATTCAGTAGGGACAAAGGAATTCATCCATTCATGGTATATCTGGTGTGGTAATTAAGGTACAAAGACCATCATGGTGGGTGGAGATGAGGCAAAGTTAAGCATGAAATTAGCCCTGAAATAACAGCATCCCTGCCTAATCATGAACAGGACCATGGACAGGAGAAACAAAGGCCCACAAACTCATGTGGCCTCCATCAGTTCCTTTGGCAGAGGCACCCATTACTCTGGGAGGACAAGAATACCCCTAAGTGGAGTTATAAAGCCCTGCTCCCTGCTCCACCCTTCTTTGACACTTTTAATCTGATGAAAGCAATTGCTCCAGATTCCACATCCTATTAGTATGCAGTTTCAATATAGCAGGTCATGGAATCTCCCTTCCCTAGACATTTTAAAGAAAAAGACAGACAAATATTTGCCAGGAACTCCTAGGAAACCTCTTATGATCCCTTCCAGCCATATGATGTTATAACTCAAGTATTTAATAATGCTGGGGTGTATAACATCCACAGTTGCTGACAGCATACAGGAAGCTTGAGTCCCCCAGGCCTCTGAGCAGTTGACTCAGAAAGTAAATGGGCAGGTGTGCAGGGTGACCCCCAGCTTCACACAGGGTCTGCAGTTCTCTGACTGTGGATGGGCACTCAGACTTGAAACAGGTCACCTGATGCAAAGGAATCTCCATTTTCCCACCTGTAAAACTAGAATTTCTTCTCCTACCTACTCCAGGAATCATCTTGAGGATTTATTGGAAATCAACAAAGGAACAAGATTGATTTCATGCTCTTTTCAGAGCCACGTGGATTTTGTAATTCCTTCCTGCATTTGCAGAACCTGAACTGGGAGAGAACCAGAGCAGTGATCTAAGGCAGCCCTCCTTTGGGGAGGGGGAGCCCCAAAGCTTCAGAGGACCAGCCCACAAGTCCTGGAGCTGCAGGAAGTTTGTTCATGTTTTATAGGCAGCCCCTGATTTCAGCTCAAAGCCACTATTCCTCAGGTTCATGTGATTAAGGTTAACACATACTTCAAAAGTCTAACCACAGAAACAGGAGGGAGCTCTTGCTAACCAGTGAACGAGCCAATAGTCACAACATATTGTGATCTGGAGACAAGAGGGAATGCTCTGTGTTCCTGGGATGACAAAGTTTTCTAGATGATCTAATAGGCCAGATGATCTAGACATATGCCCTAGGGGTCAGGAGGCTGGCTCTTTTCCTTCACCTTTCGACATCATTAAGGAATAGACATTTCTTTCATCCTTGAGCCACCTATACAGTAACCACACAGCACCTCAGGAAACTCTGCATGCAGTATTCAGTTAAGAGAGGAATAGAATGAACTTGGCCTGACTGCAGGTGGTCACTGGCTACTGACTGTGGGTCATGATGGCCCAACCCCGACTCATGCTGTCATCAATTAATCTCACAACAGTGGTCCTGGGCAGCAACCCTGTCATGATTACAGAGAGGGGAACAGCTGCTAATCCCTGCTTTTCCCTGACCTTAGATACCTGAATAGTTCATGCCAGCACCTTCTGAAAGAGGAGAGATGCCCAGAGAATGGGTCTTATGAGCACAGCTGTTCTCCAGCAGGGGGACGCATACAAGAAAACCCATGCAGGAGAAACAAGTGGAGCAGGAAAGGCAATCACTCGCAGGACCAGAGGCTCATCTGTCAGGAATGACCCGTCACCTGGATGGCCAGCCCCACTCTGATAAAGGAAACAGGGCCTCCAAACTGCACAGGATCAAAATGATGGAGAAATCTGAATACATCAGCAGTTTCACCTAGACGGTGACCTCAGAAGGAGTGGCAGAGTTGTTGGGACTGGAGGCAGGTCAAGCCCAGGTTGTCATGCCCAGCTGCCTTCACTATAACAGGACAGGACAACTGGTCACCCATGTGGCTAACCTGTGCAATAGCATAATCCGAGTTGTTGGTGGCCTGCATGCCCTCATTGCCACTGATCCCCACGCCCACGTGGGCTGTCTGGATCATTCCGACATCATTGGCACCATCCCCAATGGCCATGGTGATGGCCTTCACTCGTTTCTTCACCACTTCCACTATCTCAGACTTCTGCAGAGGAGATACTCTGTGAGAAAAGAAAGAGAAATTATGATGACATGCATCTTTCCAGAGGAAACAGCTGTAATCTACATTCAGCAGTATTAAAAGGGCAGTTATTGGCAAATCTCCAAATCCAATACATACATTTTATGCTCATGTTCAAAGAAGCTTGCAGAAAACAGTAGCTTGTGGCTTTCAAGTGTTTGCCAACTTCACAGATGAAATACACCACCTGAAGCTAACTTAAAACCCGGCCTATTTGCAATTGCCCTGCTCAGTCGGAACCACATGAGAGCAAACTCTTCAGGGGCACATGAGCCCTGCTGAACAATGAAGGCAGTTAAACTGGTCACAGAGGTCTTCAGAAACGTCTTCCCAATAAATCAGAACACTAGCACAGACCCCATGTGTTCTTTGCTGCACATCATATATAACCCAGACCTGGCAAGGGGATTTTCTATAAAATCTGCTTTTATAGAAAGCAAAGAAAATTGGCAGGGCAAAAGGAAGGGCAGGAAGAGGGCCAGAGTAAGAGGGAGAAAGAGAGACTTATTTATCTCCACCTACAGATGGACAAGTTTGATGGGCAGCCAGGGCAACATTGAGGACCAGCAATCTCAGGAGTAAAGGTCTGCCATAGCTGTACGTTACAGAAGCACAGCCCAAAAGGGGAAGAGAAAAGCAGATCCTGCCTAAGACCAGTTGTTATACCAGTGATGGAAGAAGATGGTCCAGTTTCATAATTCCTCAGGTTATCTGGGAAGAAGACCTACTAGAAATCTATGGTTATAAAACACAGCAATATTAATTAAGGAAATTTTTTTTAAATTTTTTTCTTAGTTGTAGATGGACATAATGTCTTTATTTTATTGCTTTGTATGTGGTGCTGAGGATCGAACCCAGGGCCTCACGCATGCGAGGCAAGTGCTCTACTGCTGAGCCACAATCCCAGCCCCAAATTAAGGAAGTATGTAATTAGACTACAAGACCACACAAACCAACAGTGTGAAAAAACCACTAGTGTCTCAGGACGAATTTATTGGAAATTTGGAATTGAAAAACTGATATTTGTTTTTTGGTTTTGGGGTTTTTTTTTAATACTTTTTTTTTAGTTGTAGATGGACACAATATCTTTATTTATTCATTTTTATATGGTGCTGAGGATCAAACCCAGTGCCTCACGCATGCGAGGCAAGTGCTCTACCACTGAGCTACAATCCCAGCCCCAAAAAACTGATATTTGACTTAGGAAACTTACAAATAAACTCCTGAATCACTGGTGTGTACATATGTGCTCTCTTCCGTCTCCCCCACCAACACGCACACAAAGGACACACACAGTAAACACAAAGTATAAGACTCCCAGGTTCCCAGAGGTCTACTGATGCATTCACATGTGTGGAATGTAATGTAAACTAGTATGGGCACTCAAAGACTTGCCCAGTAGAACTGTAACTGCTCAGATGGCCTCCATCCACAAAGAAACCCATTCCCAACAGAAAATCTAAATGTTACCTTACATTTAATTTTACCAGTCTAGGAAGAAATGCATTTGAATGCAGCATAAAGCCTTTGCTGTACTCTCAGTGACCAAGATATAAAAATAAGAGAGGTAGAAAAGCAAAACTTTAGAGTTGAAAGGGCTTTAGAAACCATGCCATATAGTCCAATATCCTCTTTTTCATTTTCATAAGAGTTTGTAATGGTGGGAATTCACTGCTTCCTAGAGTAGATGCAGTCACTAAACATTATTGTTGCATTTTTGTTGTTATTGAGCATACTTTTATGTACAAATTCTGTCCTATGAGCTAGATCACACCAAGTGTAACTCCTCTTTCATATACATTAAAGGCTGAAATATAAAGATACCCATCACATTCTTCCCCCAAAGCTTAGCTTCTGCTAACTAAATATTCCCCAGTTCTTCAACTTTTAGTTAATGGCATGCTTCAGAATCTAAAGACAGCCTCTAAGTATGACTTTACAGGAGCTGAGAGAAGAATAGTGAACTGACTTTAATGTAGCCTAAAATGAAGTTCCTGGAAGCTTTACTATTGCTTATCACCGAGCCTCTAGTCAACCTAAGTAATATCCATGCTCCCTCTGCTTTCTGATGTGATATGAGCTGCTTCCCTCTGCCATACTCTCCTACCAGGATGCTCTGTATTGCCTCGAGCCCTGAGGAATGGAGCCAGCCTTCTATGGACTAAGACCTCTGAAACCATGAGCTCCTTAAATGAACTTTTCCTCCTCTATAGTTGCTGTGATTGGGTCTTTAAGTCACAGCAGCCAAATAGCTGACTAAAACAGTGGTGGAATAGGGAAGTGGCTAAACAGATCAATAGTATTATTTGAGGTTAAAGCTGCAGGTTTTCTACTAGTGGATGCTATAGTTTGGATCTTAAGTGTCCCCTAAAAGCCTATGTGTTTAAGGTTTACTCCTCAGCTTGGAGTTATTTGGAAGTGGTGGAGCCTTTAAGTGGAGGTCTTTAGATCCTTGGTGTATGAGCCTTTAAAGGAGAAAAGAGGGATCCCAGACCCTTCTCTTCCTCTTTTTTATTTCCTAGTCCTGAGGTGAACAGCTTTGGTCTGCCACATGCTTGCTACCATGATAGGTTGCCTAGCCATAGACTCAAAACAATGGAGCTAAATGACCAAGGTCTGGTACCTCCAAACCTATAAGCCAAAATAAACCCTTTCTAAGTTGATTATCTTAGATAATTTGTTACAGTAACAGAAAGCTGATTAACACAGGAATTTAGTGATAAGCTAACCAACTGGAGATAAGCTGCAAGTCAAACAGACGCACTAGGCGTGTTTTCTAGGATTTGGATCTCAAGTCAGTCAGTCGAGTCCTGCTTTCCATGGCTTGCAATATGAATAACCAACAGCTGCCTTTTTTCCAAACAGCAAAGTAAAGGGTATATAAAGCAAGTCATATCCCAGCATTTTAGGACCATGAAATTCTCATCAAGGATTTATTATGCCCTCAGCTGCAATGCCTTGAGAAAACATAATTCTAGCACACACTAGGGGTTCAAAACAGATGTCAAACAGGTAATTTCGACAAAACTCAATAGGTACTATTACACTTCAGCCATATGCAGTGTTTTAGTATGCCAAGTTGCCACGAAGCACAAATCAGCTCTTTCTTAATCTTAATTTGTGACCTGGAATCACAAGCCACACTTAATAAGCTTTCCCAGGTATGATACATTCATCCCATAAAATAAGAACTCCAGACCACTTCTGAGCCGAGCAAGGTGCTTGGGGTATTTTATAACCTACTTTTGTACATTATGAATAAAAACATATACTCTAAGAATTAAATCAAGTGGAGAGGTAGTCTATCCACTTTTTTGGGGGGGGGACTAACACAATAGATTCTAGAGTTTCACTTTTGAGATTAAAAAATAATCAGTATCCTGGAGTATCTCATTTTATGGGATTTGTATTCTTGAAATTTTAAAACTATCTCTCTAAAATTATTAACTGTAGCACTTAAGTAAAATCATGAGCAACTGCTTTTGTAGAATTCATGGTCATTCATTAATTTGTCTGACCTATAAAAACCTTGCTCTCAGAGTGAATTTCCCAATTCTGAGCTTATAATATAGTGTGAACAAACTTATGAAAATTCCTTTCTTTCTCAAAGCCCAGCTGCCTGGTTTGCCAAAGAGAGACTGGACCTAGATTATGTATTTGTATACTGAGGTCACTTGAGCCAGAGGAATGACAAGAAACTTCATCCATAAACATCCCAAAGAGTGTCAGCCAGACCCCAAACATTTACTAATTAACCAGATTCACTAAATGCTTTTATTAATTCGACTTCCAAATGCCTTTATTCTTGAAAGTCCTGAAGACTAAGAGGAAGTTTAAAGACCACCTGCCTAGATCAATGAGTCTCAAATGTTAGATGAGCATCAGAATCACCTAGAGAACTTGTAAAAATACAGATTATGATTCAGAATGCCAGGACTGGGGCCTGTGGCTATACATTTCTAACCAGCTCTGGCACAATGCTGACATTGCTGGTGTAAGGACCACACTGAAGTAGCCCACACTGGCCTAGACAATATCACTAGTTCTTTCTAGTTCATATGTGGTTTTTTTTTTTTTTTTTTTTTTTTGGAGATTGAACTCAGGGGCCCTCGACCACTGAGCCACATCCCCAGCCCTATTTTGTGTTTTATGTAGAGACGGTCTCACTGAGTTGCTTAGCTCATATGTCTTAGAACTAAAATTATAGCACAATACCCACACACAACTGTCACAGTAATTCATTAATTAATTAGCAGAAACACTGAATCACCTTTTTTCAAGATTTGTATATATATATATATATATATATATATTCTTTATTTTTAAACCCCAAACTAGTAAGTATAAATTTTTTTAAACAAAATGGTATTTCATTTAAAATATTCTTTCAATCTGAGTGGATGACATAAGAAGGTGGTAGGGGGAACTACTAACCAAAATAAAACATGCAGGATTTCATGCTTTTTAAAATATAAATACATATAATATATAAATACATATACATATTATATTTTTAAAATATAAATACATATAGTGCAAAAACTAATTTATCTATAGCAAACCTAAAACACATAGTAAGTATTAAAGTGATGCCAATGTATCATATTTCACTTGGAAAAGTGTCTTTCCTATTAAAGAAAATACACATAAAAGGAATTTTCTTGTACTATAAAAATATCATGCCTTCTTTCTTATAGCAATCAGTTATCCTAAATGTTTCAAAAATTGTGATACCTATAAAAATCTTGTATTTTATAAAATGCAAACACATAATTATGAGTCTACAGTCAGTTGGACTTTCCCACTTATCTGTTTATAAAGGGCTTCCCTGGTTGTCCCCCAACCCTCTGCTGCAGTCCTTCCTGCATGCATTTGGTACCTTTATGAAGGACACACACAATAGACAAGTTTTCAAGGGTTGTTATGGTTTAGATGTGAGGTGTCCCCAAAAAATTCATGAGTGAGACAAGGCAAGAAAAAATGATCAGGTTATGAGAGCCTTTACCCAATCAGTGAATTAATCCCCTCATAGGGATTAACTGAGTGGTAACTGAAGGTGGGCAGGGTATGGCTGAAAGAGGTGGGTCACTGAGGGTGTACCTTTGGGGTACATATTTGGTGAGCTGAGCTTAGTCTCTGCTTTCCGATCATCATGTGAGCTGCTCTCCTCCAACACACTCTTCCACCATGATGTTCAGCCTCACTTCGAGCCCAGAGGAATGGAACTTGCTGTCTATGGACAGACCTCTGCAACTGTGAACCCCTGAATAAGCTTTTCCTCCTCTAAAATTGTTCAGGTCAGCAACATAGCTAACTGAGACAAAGGTCTTCTGCACAGTCATAACTTCTGGAATGGTATATTTTTGTGCTTTGACTGAAATGTGTACTGCTCTCTCAAAAGGTAATCCCATGTCCCTATTTTTGATGCATCTCATTGTAGCCCCCCAATTTCTAAAAGGAGATAAAATGGGTAGCACAGAATGGTTCTTAGGGGCAAAGTGGCAGAGGTGAGACTTCAGGTGGGGTTAATTTAGGGAGACATGGGAATAGATTCAGGTGAACTCTATGGGTACCTGAAGACTAGCAAATGTGGAGGCAACATGAAGTGAAATTTGAATGGATTCACTCAATAGTTCTAAAGTAGATTTGAGTTGCTCCTTATTATAAAAACTTGCACATAAAAGCTACATTATAAATAAGGAAGCCATAAGAGATCATGCCTCAGAAAGATGCAACAGTTAATGAAAAGTGGAAACAGTTCAGTTTTCATTAAAGAATGCAGTGCCTGACCAAGAGGCAGCCTCACAAGGACTAAAGCTAGAGTGTGATCCATTGTAAAAATCAGGATGAGTACTTGCAAGAAAAAAAAACCCATGAGATGGTGAGTTTAAGAGTGAACGCCACACATCCAATTTTTTTTTGCCCAAGTATCTTCATATTTTATTGAAGTATTTTAATAATTCATTAAAATAAAATATAAGCTTAGTATAGAGTTTTTCCTTTAACTATTTTTAACTTGACTAGATCTTTTGAACATCTCCATTCTTTTTTTCCCATTTTTATTGGTGCATCATAGTTGTATATAATGATGGGATTTATTGTTTCATATTCTTACACGCACACAATATAACAATATAATTTAGCCAGTATCACTCCTCAGTACTTCCCCTCTCCCTCCCCAACTCCACCCTTTGGTCCATTCCTCTATTGATCTCCCTTTGGTTTTCATGAGATCTGCCTCCAACTTTCTTTTTCTTTTCCTTTTCCCCCTCTATGGGTTTTTTTTTTTTTAATCTATTTATTCCCCAATTCTTAATTCAGCCTCATGCACAGGCTTCCATGAATGAGGTTTCCGGCTTTGCTTGCTTGAGTAGTAAAAAGGTTTTAGCTTAGCCCAGTATTGGTTCTATAATGATTAAGGTGTAATGGAGCTCATCTCATGGGAAGACCCCTCTCAGCCCTTAATTTGAAAATCACATTTGATTCTTGACCAGGAATATTTAAAAATTCCCTATGGCTGAAATTTCTATTCTTTCCTTAATCCCATCAATTACATACACACACACACACACACACACAGACAAATGATGGAATGCAGATAGGATAACACGGACTACCAAAGTCTTAAGAAAGTGACAGCAAAATTATTTAACTGGGGTTGGGGTTGCAGTGCAGTAACAGAGTGCTTGCCTAGCATGTGTGAAGCACTGGGTTTGATTCTCAGCACCACATAAGTAAAATAAAGGTCCATTGACAAGTAAAAAAAATACATTTTTGAAAAATCATTTAATTGGCCTATTTATATACACACTGTGTTTTTATTCAGTATGATTTGTTATATCCATTCTGTGGAAGTATATTTGTCTACCCTTCAAAAAAAGCAGGGATGGAATTTTTTATTCCTTTTCCATCCTTTCCTTTTCTCATCTAAATTCAAGGATTCAATCAATGGTTATTCAATAAACAATGACTATCAAAATTACAATGCCAAGACTAATTACCTTTCTAATCATAGCTATAAATAATGAAAAAATACAGTTTGATTTGGACAAAAATGTAACTTCCACACAACTAATGGACTTGGGAACATGCTTTGGTAGGCAATTGTGAAAGACCACTCCTAGATGGAGAGAATGAAAGGAACACAAGAGTCTGAGCGCCTCTGTAAGATCCAAATTTATCATTCATGGAAAGCAGATCAAAACACCCTATTTTTCCAATGATCTAGGGATAGACATTATTTGTAAATTTCCTCACCAACATGCCAGTCATCTTTATTCTGTTTCCTACTAGTGTCCTTAAAAACATTGTAGGCTTTTTGTGACCACTCTGGATGACAAATGGGTAGCAACAATCTCTGTCTTTATAAAGGGCTGTCCTGGGAAAGGCTAGCACATGAGCCTGGTCTTTGTTCTCCTTTGTCTCTTCAGATCATAATGTTTTAACTATTATGAGCCAACCATTAGCACCCACATATCATCTCGCATAAGCATTTGGAAGGCTTAACAGATACCAGCATCACCAAGCACTTAGTCTTTACAAATGTTCTCATTCGTGCTGGGTGACACAAACCATCGTCACCATGGATTCACTCTTTGCATGATGATTTACACCTAGAATCACATTCTATCACACTTTCCCATGCTTTAGTAGCTACCTCTTCAGTCCTGATGAGTATCCAACACAATGTGTTGTGAGCATTTAATTTGTGAACTGATGATGATGAATCTATATCATTATTGATGGTAAGAATTTTCGCAAAGTAACTATGAACACTGATGTGATCCAACCACCTCTGTGAAATAACAGTAACCTAAATTTTTATAACATTTCCCGTATTTTCCCTGTTGTCAGTCATGAGGTCCTTTTCCCTGGATTTACACCAAAGATTGCTGTGGTCATAGTCCCACAAGTCTGTGCAAATGAAAGGCAAAATGCAGGGAGCCATGCAAGTGTCTTTTTTCTTTTTCCCTGTCTTGGTAATATAATTCTATGGTAATTTTAGGAATTTAACACATATATTTAGGCATATATTAAATTCAAATTGTAGAAAGCTTAACATTCCTATGGCATCTTATAAGTGCAAAGGTTATTTTCAACAGGGTGTAAGTATCCATTTCTCAAAAATACTTAAGTAAAATGTTTCCATATTCCAGAGTAGATCCTCTAAGGTATATAGGTTGATTTTCAAAAACAGTATCTGTACTGTCCTTCACATCAAGCTTTAAAAAATATTCTTCTTACAAAAATGCTAGTGCAATAATATATTAACATTCACTAATAATTTTCTTATTGTTTACAAGGTTCCTTTAACTTATTTTCAGTATTTAATATTTAATAATGAAATCAAGCAAAGTTTGATTTTCTCAATGTTATGTGCGCAACCACATACAAAGTCTTGGCTTGTACAAATTTTTTTTTGTTTTGCTAGTGTCTTAAAGTATACTGCACCTCTCATTTTGGATGGCTTACCCAAAGATTAAATATTAAGAATTTTATTTTCTTTATATTTCTTCTGTGGAACTGGGGCCTCATACACTAGACAAGTGCTTCATCACTGAGCTACACCTCAGCCCTCAAACTTGAAGAATTTCTAAAGTAGCTGTTCTAGTAACCTGAAATTACCCTTATATAGAATTTAAATCCTGATTCAAAACTCTAAAAAATTTCTCAAAAAAAAAAAAAAAAAAAAAAGTCTAAAGGAAGAAGTCCAGATGAGGCCATCTGTCTGTCTGTCTGTCTATCTATCTATGTGATCTTAATTACATGACCAGTAGCTGCTTTCGAAACTATGAGCATTCTCTTTTAGGAGCTACAGATCAACCATCACACCCTGTGAGAAGTCAGGGCAACATGATATTCTTTATTAACTGAACAAAACCCTTATAACTTGATCCTGTGCTACAGCTATAAAGCTGGCTCTGCAGCCAAGCCCTGCAGAGGAGCTCTCAGGAAAAGGGAGGACACACTGTCTGTTCAAGATCACTTTACTCCATGACTGAGAAAGGGCTCACACTGAAATAAAGATACGCTGCTTGGAGGTTCAAAATTTATGCATCTGTCCTTGTGTCTATGACGATTTTATCGCATCTCCAGGAAACAGAATAATTACAGTGACACTCAGACAGGAGCTGAGCTTCTGAATACTCAACATGTCCATGAAATGATGTGGAATGGATTAAGATCTGGACAACCATACTTTATATAAAAATTGAATGGGCTGTATATTGTGAATTACATATGGGGTTTACATTCACTGAAAGCAACTGGTTATAGTCTGCCTCTTCCTGTACGAGGCTGAAAAGAGTGGAGCAGTTTAGGAAGGCTGAGATTTAAATAAAAGATATTAGATCCTTCTGTTCCCAGGCTGAAACAGGGATTAGAATAACACATTTAAATACCTTAATGTTTTTAGCACAAAAAGCATTAATTCGATACTCTGCTTCCTTGAAATGCTTTATGAAGGCCCCCAAGACTCTCTCCAGAGTGTCTGCCTTCCTTGAAGTTAACATACACATATTGTTCCCCCCTGCAAATTTCACTATTTCAAAACAGCCTGCCTGAACTCTGCTGTGGGGAAGGTGGGAATAGGAAACAGAGCTGAGAGGAAAGCTGAGAAGTGTTTGAGATTTGACGTTTCAGAGCAAGCTTATGGCTCCTGCAGGACCAGGCTTCATGAGCTCATGGACCACTGAAAATTAATGACAACCGAGATACTTAGAATGATTTTTATTAGACCTGCCCTTCACCCGTCACCTGTGTTTGGAACAAAAGGTCATCTGATTCCCAGTCCAATATACATGCCAAACAGCAAGCACCTGAACTCTGAAAAAAGTGGGGCAGCCTGTCTAATTCTGACTTTCACTCTAGTCTTAACCCAAGCAACCAAGAGACCTCAGAGCCACAAGGACGGCAGTGGTCCATACCACATGTGCCTTATACTTCTGGTAGCTATTTTCCAGGTTAATATGTGTTTCTTTTGCCCTCTTTGCTTCTTTCTTTCTTTTTCTTCCTTTTTTTTTAGAGCAAAATTTGTTGAATGGGAATGGAGGTAAGTTTCACAAATCCTTTTTTTCCAAGTAGCATAAACACATAAACCTTCTAAAACCTAAAGCCTCTGTTTGACAAGCCACTAATTCTTAGTCTCAGTAACAGGCAATGATAGCGCTCTTCTTTTTCATGACCATGTAAGTAAAACTGGCTTAAAAAAAAACAGCTATGGTATTTACCCATCCCAAAATAAAACACAAAAATGACTCCTAAGGATTCTACATATTTGCTAATGACCTGAAGTATGACAGAGGATGAAGAGGCAGACACCAGGCAGATGGGGTGGGAGGACATGGTGGTGGTGGTGGGTAGGACGGACACAGTCACAGTGATGAACCACATAAGGGTCTGCATACCAAAAGAAGATATGAGCCTCAAAATGCTTCATACCCACAGAAGAATGAAATTATAATACTAAATATAATAGCAGGCAACAATCTATTGAGAGCTTGATTTGCAACTTATTCCTCTAATTGATTAATAGCACCAGAATAATGCTTCCTGGAACAAGTGTGATCTGAAATGTGTCCTTCTGTTTCCATTATTAGGTCGTGAGCTATTTGGTGTGAAGGATTTATTTTATTCATATTTAGATCCCCTAGCATCAAATATAATAGGTAACAAATAAATGTTTGTCTAATTACCCATGGTTTTTGTAATGATTTTGTGGACCTCAAACATAGCTCTCTCCTTTTTTTCTTATGGTTGCTTCCATTTCACATTCAAGAACACACTTATGATGTCAAATAAGTAATAATGATCATCTTGCAGTTTTGATCAAAGAAAGTGAAAGATGAAGGCTTTGAGTTGACGACAGTCCCTGTTCAAAGGAGAAGCCCAATCTCAACCTTTGAGTCCACCTGATAGCTACACTTTTCAGAGTAAATTAATATGCCAATAGTTGTGTTTCTCAGGTTACCACCTTTTTGTAAGTAACAGCCACCACCTAAAACCTAAGTTTACCATTGATGTGGTTCGATGGGCGGGGTTGATGCTGCCAACACCTGCCACATTCACTGTGGCTGACAGCTGTAGCCTGGGGGCCATGGAGACATACTGCCTTCAGAGCAGAGGCTTGCCACTGAGCTCAAAAGATCAAGCCTAGAGTTAACCAGACATACAACTGCCTGGATTAAGGCTGGTTCCAGAGTGGGGCTTTAGAATGAAGAAAGCTCCAGCCAAGAAATTTGAGAAATTGATAGGGGCGGAGGGGGAGCTTAGGAGCACAAACAGCAGGGACTCTCAGCCTTATTGAGAAAAGGCTTTAACTTCTCATCCCATAATAGTTTTAAAATATCATGCCTATGACTTCCAATTACACCCACCTCTCAGCTGAAAATGGAAGTCATCAACCAGACTGAGCCTCAACTAAGCAAATGTGACAGAAGGAGCAGGTACCAGCTCTCCTTCTGTGGCACCATGCAGGCCCAGAGGCACACAAAGATAGAGAGCTTTAATATGTATATAGACAATCTCAAATAGGGACAACTTTGGTGTTGTAACCTTTTCCTAAAAATTTAACAATACTCCACACACTTAGACTAGAGTAGCCTGGTTCCCAAGTTACAGTAGCAAGTTCATGCTGGGTCTTTGGGCTCCAGCGATGTCAAAGGAATGGCAGCATGCAGTGTGTCTGTTAGGACTATGGGGAGTGATGGTTTTTCTTTCTACCATATGACCATCCTCTCAGAGTTGAGCAATGTCCAGACCAGATTTTGGGAACTAAGGTTCAAGGTGATGGTGAGCAGCATGTGGGGAGGGTCTTTCCGGTTCAATGGGCTGTTCAGAAAGTTCCACACACCTCCCCCACTTCATCCCTTGGAGAGTTGATCTGTCCCAGAGTGCACTCGCTGTCAAGCTGCAGAGAAGGGAGGCTAAGCCAAGGGGATGACAACGTGTGAGCAAATGAATGGGAGGAAGGCCAGCAAATGCGTGCACCGGGTGGGTAGGAACCATGAGTGGGCTGCAGAGGGACCTGACTCGTGCTTCTCTGGATGTGCCACCTCCCTGGGTCTTTTTCCTCCTCTGTGGAGAAATCAATAGGAGGATTTCTAATGTTCCTTGAGTTTTAAAACCTATATTTTTCAATGGAAAATGTTATGGTTTAGATTAGGTGTCCCCCAAAAGCTCATGTAGGAGACAATGCAAGAAAGTTTAGAGATGAAATGATTGGGTTATGAGAGTCTCAACCCAGTCAGTAAATGGATCCAGATAGGGATTAGCTGGGTGGTAACCATAGGCAGGTAGGGTGTGTCTGGAGGAGGTGGGTCCCTGGGGGCATCTTTGGGATAGATATTTAGTGAGCTGAGTTTCACTCTGTCTCTGCTTCCTGGTGCCATGTTCCCAGCAGCTTTCCTCCACTACACCCTTCTGCCATGATGTTCTGCCTCATCTCAGGCCCCAAAGAATGGAGCAACCTGTCTACGGACTAAGACCTCTGAAACCAGGAGCCCCCAAATAAACTTTTCCTCCTCTACAATTATTTTTGCCAGGTTTTTTGGTCACAGCCGCGAAAAAAAAAAAAAAAAAAGACTAAAACAGAAAGCAAAACCTTGAGCTTACAAAACAAAAATAATGATAGGAATACTGGCAAGTGCTGATTTAGCACATTCTGTTTATTCACCAGAAACTGGGCTAAGTGCTTTCCATGCACTGGCTAATTCAATCCTCACTACAACTTTATGAAATCAGTGAATTATTCTACATTTCAGGTGAGAAAAACCAGCTCAGAAAGGTCAACACAGTGTGCCCAAGGTCACAAACCTAATGAGTGGCCAAGACAAGACCTAAACACAACAGTCTGGCTTCAGGGTCTGCACACACCCTCGGTGCTGCCACATTCCTGGCTTCTGTGGAAATGAACATCTGGAAGCTTTTACCTAGTTCTGCTGAGCAACTGGGCCTCAGCTGGGGGAGCAGGACACAGGCACGAGGGCTTCTACTCCCAACATTGCAAGACCCAACCAAAAAAAAAAGTTAGCTTTTCCACCAATTCTCAGTTTTCTGCTTGTAATATGGGGAGTAGATGGAGCTGCCACTGCTATCTGCTGTACAACGTACCCAAGAAGACCGAATAAGATGCTGAAGCTGAACAAGTCATTTGAAAGGTAGGGAAAACCATGCTAGATTCTACCTGACTCCTGGATTAAGCGCCTCCAGTGATCAGCATCCCCAAGTTACTATTCTCCACCTCTGTTGAGGACTTATCCAGGCTTCCAGTTAGTCCTGGCTAGGAATGTCCTTCCCCACGAAGTAACTAGCCTCTCGAGGACTTTTCAATGGAGATGGAATGAGAACCAGGAAGAAAAGAAAGTCTTGCCATACATGTCCCTCTTTGAATTTCTCTTTCCTTCAAGTCATGTATCAGATAATTTTCACATATAAGTTTATGTGGAGTTTCTCTGCATACCAACCCATTACATATTCATACCATGAGCTGAACATCCCTAATTTAAAAACCCTGAAATCAGTGATCTATAACTTTGGGAGTGCCAACAGGATGCCAAGTGAAAGAGTCCACCCTATGAAACTGGTTTATGCATGAAATTATTAAAGATATTATATAAAATTACCTTCAGGCTATGTGTGTAAGGTATACACAAAATGTAAATGAATTTCATGTTTAGACTTCAGTCCCATCGTGTGTAAGGTATACACAAAATGTAAATGAATTTCATGTTTAGACTTCAGTCCCATCCCCAATCTATATCATCTTGTATAACTGAATATCCCCAAATCTACAAAGAAAAAGAAATGAAACTTCCAAATCTGAAATAATCCAAAATCCAAAACACTTCTTGTCCCAAGATAGTAGATGAAGGATAGTCATCCTGTAATATTTTTACACACTAAATATGAATAAATACAACAAGACTGTGATTTCTTACAGGGCAAAGATAAGATGTTCCTTTTTTAACTGCCCATACATCCAGCAAAGCACTTCACACATAGAGACTGCTGCTAATTTTGCCTGTCTGAATCAGATTGGTGTAGTCAGTCCATTTCTCTTTCAGTAGTTTTGTCCCTGGGTGAAGCTAGGGGCTAACATGGGGATGGTTTGCCTCTAGAGTTAGAAGTGTAATAATATCATAGATTTTCTTGAATAATTGAAATGGTACAATTAACTCAATCTGTCCCCATGCCCTACAAAAAATGTCAGCTCTTCTAGAATAAGTTACAAGCATACAGAAAAAGTGCAATTGTCACAGGTATTTCAGCAATATCAGCCACAGCAGAGTGATTCTTTTCCATTCAAGTACCAGAGGAATTTTCCCTCTCACTTTAACCTCCAACAGCAAACAACAAAGTAAAAAAATCCAAAACAGCAGATTACCAATCAGGATGCAATTAGTAAGTGGAAATCTATAACCAGTATTCCCTCTAAGAAAAAAGGATAGGAATTATGTGAAACAAATTTCAAAAGAGCCCAACTATGGAAAACAATACCAGACAATTAACAAGTGAACAGCAGAATTATCTACTTCAATGCAAGACTATTTTGGTTGGCCTAAAACCCTAATGAAATTTAATTATTTGCATATCATAGATGATCTACTGATATATTAAAAATAAGATACTTTAAAAAGCACATCATCTCTGAAAGGACTAATAAATAATATATAAAGAGATTAAATGAAAGCTTGAATTTGTTCCTGACATTTGTTCTGAACATCTTTAGGAGCTAGTACCCTGCTACCTGTTTTTTGACATCAGGATCCTCTTATTTATACAGAGCAATAGTTGAGCTACAAATCTATCACTAAAGTTCTAAAACTGAAGGTATTAATTTTCAGTCCAAGGAAAGGACTTTCCAGCATTACCAAAAGATAGTTTTGACTGGCTTCCAAGAAGCTAGCTGTAGCCCATTAAGTCATCAGTAAAAGTTAAAAAAAGAAAAAAATACCACATAGGTTTTTTTTTTCCTATCAGAAATGCTTAAACGGTGAAGTTTTCCTGTCAAGCAAAGAGAAAGCCCCTGCTTCTTAGAAGGAGGGCAGCCAGCAAGGTAATGAGCCCATTCTTTTTGACTTGCTCACTGCTGTTCTGACAGAGCCAAGCAGCAGCCAGGGCCAGTTAGTTTAACAAGGAGTTGATATTCTTTGTCAGTCTCCTTTGTACATTTTGGGACTCCTTATCTGCATCCTATGAAGCTCAGGTCACTGATAGAACAAAGGAAAATATATTAAACAATCAGCTAAGCAGATGGCAACAAACTAGTCAACCAACATTAGTTCACCAAGCAACTGAGTGTGACCTGCTGAGCAGGAGCTGCCCTACTGCTCAAAGGTGCTGACCTTGACAAGGCAGCTGCCCATCCTGACCAAGGCAGGCAGAATCTGCAGAGTGCCCAGCACCTACTGGGTAAGTCACACAGACGTGATGCTGTGCAAAGGGAGTGATTTCTTTTCAACTCCTTGAGTAAATGAAGGAGAGAAAAATACACAGGAATGTTGGCTTAATACTTCAACGGTGATTAGGAAACAGGCAATTTCTATTTCTTCCAGATGCTAGGTTAGAGAAGGAAATGGACTTTTCCTTAGCTCTGGGGAGTTGACTTTTTCTGAGTTTTGATGCAGGTGGCGTTTGTCTTTTGTATGCAACCCAAGCACCGGGGATAAGAAGACCTTTCACACAATCCAGGGGCTTTATCACATCTCATTTTGCCTCCAGTTCTAATCACAAAAATCTCTAAGAGAAATCTAAGAAACAGTGACAGACCAGAGAGACTGTCCCTGCAGCCTGAGGATCATTTTCCCAGCTACTACCCCCAGAGGCTGGCACCATGTTCACTGTCTTCTAAGCACAGCTCCCATCTCTACTCCAATCTCTGGCACAAAACGGACACTGGGTATATGTGCACCAACCCACCATGCTAGAGAGTTCTCCCAATCTAGAACTATGCATTGCTAGAGTCTGCAGAAAGGCAAACAGAGGATCGGAGAGAGGAAGCCAATAACCACATGGCCCAGAGCATCTGGCCAACATTCATATGAATCAGCACTGAGCTGAGGGCTGGAAATTAGCTAGAAATGGCTTTATAAATGTGCTTGGGTGGAGCCAAGGTGCAGCTGTGGTACCACACCCCACAAGTGCTCACACTCCATTTATGGGCTCCCACTTCTAAGGATTTACCCACGTCTCCTACGTGTGCTTGTACGTGCACTGGCCTTTTGGGCTAGACTTTCTCCATGTAGAGGTGCCCTGCTTCACTGTTCCACCCTGCCTTTTCTGTCCCTTCACTCAGCACATGAGCTTAAGGCCCCGCTTCATAAAAGGCACCACGGAAGAGGCTAAAAAGCCCACTGTAACCAGATCCAGGGGTGGCCCCCAGTGCTCCGCTCCCATCAGGGAGGAGACAGGATCTGTTCATAAATCACTCCAGCGAGGTCAACACTGAAAGCTGCTGTGAAACAGCTCAGTGAGAGACACACTGGAGGGAGGTGAGGACAAAAGAGGACAGTTTAAAAAAAATTATGGAAACCTTTCCCTGAGCTACTTTTTGAAAGCATGGATAGAGATGGAGGGCTAAAGGTGACAAGAAAAGCAGCTCAGGTGGAAGGAACACTTTGAATAGTGTTTGGCAAAAACTAAATTGACTAAACTATATAATGCTGATGAGTGAACCAACAGGAACCTTATATGCAGTTGTCCCTTGGTATCTGAAACTGATCGCCCAGGGAGACTGAGGGATGCCTGTACTTAAAATCACCTCTAGATTACTAATAATACCTTACACAATAAAAATACTCTGAAAAGAGTTGGTATGCTGCATTGCTTAGAAAATAATGACAAGAAAAATAAGTCTATATATATTTAGTGTAGATGCAATTTTTTTTTCTGAATAGTTTTTCTAGACGTCTGTTGATGAGGTTGAATTCAAAACAAGCCAAGAGAGTGGGAGGTTAACTTAGTTACTTTCGACTAACCACAGAGAAGGCTGTAGGAAAATCTGGAAACCTACCGAATAAATCACATTTATACAGTAAGCTTGATTTTCCCAGGAAAATGGGGCCTTTGTACCCTGAAGACAGTGGAACTAGCTGTAAGCCCACAGGTGCCTTTGTAGTTAATCTTTCTGTGATGCAATAAAAAAGAATCACTTCAAATTTTAGACCCTGGACACATGGAATGACAAATTCTCAGGTTTTGAAAACAGATACATTACCATTAGGAATACTTTACCAAACCATCAATGTAATTTCAAAGAAATTTCTATTTCTCCTACCAAGACACTCTTTCAAAATAGAAAATTTACATGCACAAAGCAGGAGAGGATTTTTCTGCACAAGACTTTTGATCCTTTTGTGCTCACACACATAACTGATGCCAATCCTACAAGAATGAAGTGACCACTGGCAGGAGCCCAGGTTCCCAACCCATCCTCCCTATTATCTGAATTTCTAAAATCATATCACAATGCAGTAAGAAGGGTCTTACTGAACTGGAAATACCCACCTGATGCTAAGTTCAAACCATCTGAGCTTGGGAATGGGAGTCGAACAAAGCAGTAAATGTGAGGAAGGAAGTTGGGTGTGGTTGTGCACATCTGTAATCTCAGTGACTTAGGAGGCTGAGGCAGGAGGTTCACAAGTTGGAGGCCAGCCTCAGCCACTTAGCAAGTCTCTAAGGGTTTAGCAAGACCCTGTCTCAAAATAAGAAATAAAAAGGGCTGGGATGTGGCTCAGTGGTTAATCACACTTGGGTTCAATCCCTGGCACACACACAAAAAAAAGTGTGGAGAAGATGTTAGAAGAATTTTTTTGGCTACTTAAGTGTGGACTGGAGCTTGGGCACAGTTTGAAACAGGTAAGAACTCCAGACAGCAAGAGCACCAAAGAGGATAGACTATAATAAAGGGAAACGTTTTATATTTAGGACCTCTATGTTTGACTCTGATAAGGTGACATACAATTGTGTTTCACAGATGCTCAAACACCATGGGGTCCTAAAAAACCCAGAGTAAGTTGAAAATACCTCAAATCAAAAATGCCCATAAGAGGCTGAGGCTGTAGCTCAATGATAGAGTGCTTGCCATGCCCTGGGAGGCACTGGGTTCGATCCTTAGCACCACATAAAAATAAATAAATAAGGATATTGTATCCATCTACAACTAAAAAGTATGTTTTAAAAATGCACTTAATACACCTACCTTACTAAACATCATAGCTTAGTCTAGCCTACCTTAAATGTGTTCAGAACACTTATATTAGCCTACAGTCAGGCAAAACTACTTATCATAAAGCTGATTTTATAATAAAGTGTTGAGTCCCTCGTGACCAGAGCTGAGTGGGTCCTAGAATTAATTTGTTTTTAATTTCATGATGGTGCACAAGTATACCCATAAAACTACTCTGCTTTCCGCTTCCAATACAGTATTCAATAAATGACATGGGATGTTCAGCACTTCATTGTAAAACAGACTTTGTTTTAGATTTTGCCCAACTGTAGGCTAATGGAAGTGTTCTGAACATGTTCATGGTAGGCCAGGCTAAGTGATGGTGGTTAGTAGGTTAGGTTAGGTTAGTTAGGTGGTTAGTAGGTCATATGTATTAAATGCATTTTCCACTTTACTGGGATGTAACCCCATCATTCGTCAAGAAGCGTCTGTATTGAACTAGAATATTACCCTGGTTTTCACAAAAAGCATAGTAACTGCTCCAGAGAGCAATGCACTGAGAAATGGAGGCTGCTAGGCCTGCGTCATAAACCACTCTCTGACACTGGCAGGTGTCACCACTGGCCCTCCACAGAGGACTTCACTGAAGTTCTCTTACATGGCTTTCTAGAGACATGAATAGGTCAATGAATATTGATGAAGTCAGAATATGTCTACAGATGCACTTGGTGGTGCAAGTGGACGATCATCCACATGCAAATAATTATTTCTAATGGAGACTTAGGTGGTGACAATCCAAAATGAAGGAGACAGCATGACAATTCAAATAGCTCATTCATTCTAGTCAACAATAACCATAATGTCCCATTTACATTTCTCACCCATTTTTAAAGAATTCTGAATGAACACAGCGGGTTCCACTTCCTCATCTACACTGTAGTTTTGATGTACTCATCAGGCAAACCTGCCACTACCCTCTTTCTGAAAATTTTCAATGACCCCTCCAGGCATAACCTAAGTTTCAGAGCTTGTAGGGGCTTCCTGGCTACACCCTGCCTGACCTGACGCATTTCTCTGTCTGCACTGTCTCTGTTTCAGTCAGCTTTTTCGCTGCTATGACCAAAAGACCCACAAGAACAATTTGAAGGAGGAAAGGTTTAGTTCTGGGCTTACAGTTTCAAAGATCTCCACAGATGGCTGGCTCCATTCCTTGGGAAGTGAGATGAGGCAGAATATCAGGGCAGAGGTGTGGTGGAGGAAAGCAGGGACCAGGAAGCAGAGAGAGCGAGCTCCACTCAGCAAGGACCAAATATACATCCCAAAGGCACACCGCCAATGACCCATCTCCTCCAGCCACACCCTACCTGCGCATAGTGACCACCCAGTCAATCCCTAACATGGGACTAATGTACTGATTAGGCTAAGGTTCTTCTAACCCAATCATTTCACCTCTAAACTTTTTTTGATTGTCTCACACACGAGCTTTTGGAAGACACCTAATACCTAAACCATAATAGCCTCCCTGTCTGACAGTGCATGCTCTGGGACACCCAATACCTGCTGCCCACATCCTCCACCCATCCACATTCCCACTACCTGCTTCTCTCCTGACAGAATCCCCCCTCCAACTCCCTAGCTTCTGGTCTCCTCTCAGCTAACTTCTACTCTATCTTGAAGACTACTTCCAATGTCCCCTCTTCCTTATGAGAGGTATCCCCTGATGCTTTCCCCCATCTCAAGCTCTTCCTCCACTCCAGCAGCCTAATCTCAAAATCCTCCTGTAACTTCCCAAAACTCCCTGAAAACCACATCAGAAGCCTCATCCTATGACTCTGAAACAACCATCTATGTGCTCTTTCTCCAGGGATGAATTTGTATAAGGAATTGTTTAGTATTCACAGTGCTTCTCACGATGCTCAGCCCAAATTGTGCCAATAGTAATAAAAAAGAGACAACTTCAACCGAAGACAAAAAAGGGGAAGGTCCTAAGGATCCAAATTGTCATGTTGGTAAAAATTATTTCAATAACTGATATCTCAACTGGTGTTATAACATCAGTGTATTCCAATGACAAGGATTGGTTCCTATACATATTTTAGCCTGTAAAGTTCAGAAAAATGTTCATTTATTTTTAATTTTCATGTCTTGCTATTGAAATGCCCAAGATATGTATATGCAGTGGTGGAGGTAGGGGTGGCTCTTCATGAATACTAAAAACATTTAAATAAAAAGAAGAAGAAGAAGGAAAAAAAAACATTTTGAAAGCGCTACCATGCATGCCAGCATAACTGTTAATGCAAACAGGCCCCTTCCCCACTGTACCCGGGTCACAAGTAATGGCTCACCTCAAAGCAGCCGCAGCCACACTGTTTACTCTCTACTTGGAGCTTAAAAGCATTTTAGTTGATGAACAGGCCCTGAAGCAGAAACTTCTAAACCCATGCTAATGCCCAGCAGAGCAGTAACTTCTTTTGATTAATTTACCAGTACTGAAAGCAAAAGAAAGACATCAAACCATGTTCCATACTAAACAATTAAACAAGGAGCCAATGCCTCCAGTGTGGTGTACATCAGGATGAAAGCTGGACGGGGTCTAATGAAAAAGCAACAAATATCTTACATTGATTAATGCTTATAGGATTTTTCCCCTTAAATGTCATAACATTTCATTCAATGGTCAAACCAAAGAGTTTATATAACATTTAAAACAGAAAAAAGTTTCAGAAAGCTTAAGGAACTTCAGATGTGTCATGAGGAGAAAAATCAGGTCACTCAAAACAGTTCGAAAGAACATTCAAAACAGTTTGGCAGAACTCTGACCAGTTTGCTGAAATATCTTCAACGTGAAATTGCATAGGGGAAAAAAATCTTATCACCTCCTTCCCTGAGAAAATAATTTTTCTGCTGTGAGTGACATTTTCTTAATTTAAATTATTTAGCCCATTCACAATGTTCAGTACTATCCATATGTATGGTTTTGAAAATACAGAGTGAAAAACAAATATAGTTGTACAAGTAAGCCTCTATGTGGTAAGTTTTTATCAAATTGAAATTTAATCATTTTGTGTTTCACAAACTGGAATGAACTACAAAAATGCCTGTAGTTAATCTTCATAGATTTTCTGGATGATTAGCTGTATTAATTTATAAAATCCAATAGTCTTTTTGCAACAAGAACAAAACTTACTTCAAACTTGTAGAAAAGTATTGGAAAAAAGCCAGCTGAAAAATGTCAGCTTATTGAAAAGTCAAAATGTGCTAATTTCATGTCCCTGAGGAAAATTTCTCAGGTAAGTCCTAATTATACTAACCAACATACTGGCATATTTTGGGGCGACTCACTACTACTCTGCCCTAATACATAAACTGAAGATGATGAGACATACTTTATAACATTTGTACAATTAAATGAAATATTACCTATAAAACATAAATCCTCAAATTTTACCAGATTAAATTCTTCCCCCAACAGTCTGTAGTAGATACATTCCAAGATCCCCTGGTGGATGTCTGAAACCATGGATAGCACCAACCCCTATTGGTATTATTGTCTTTTCCTATACAAGCATGCACAAACTTAATGTCTTTCCAATCCTAAGCACTTACCATGCACTGTGACCATAACTTTTGCAGTTTGGAGTCTGATAGCAAAACTTGTTCAACTTTCTTTTTCCTTCTTCACAATTTCACAGATAGAAGACTTTTTCTTACCATAGACCTTAGCAACTGCAGCATGATTTTTTTTCTTACCTTATCAAGTTGTAAAAACTTTCACCTTTTCACTTAAAGGAAGCATTTGCCAGCTTCTTTGGGCATATTCATGTTGCTGATATGACAACTCTTGGGCTTGGTACTGTTATTAAGTAAAATGAGGGTTACTTGAACACAAGCACCACAATAGTGGGACAGTCAATCTGAGACAGCTACTAAGTAAATAATAGGCAGGTAGTACATACAGCATGGATACTCTGGACAAAGGAAAGACTCATGTTCCAGGCAGGATGGCATGATATTTAATCATGCTACTCAGAACACACACAATTTAAAGCTTATGTTTATTTCTGAAACTTTCCACTTAATATTTTTGGACCACAGTTGACCACAATTAACTGAAACTGTAGAAAGTCAAACTGTAGATCAGAGGCAGCTATAGTACCCCATTCTATGCTAAACTATTGGCAGAGCATTTCCCTTACTTAGAATGCATCCTGCATGTGCCTGATTCCTCGTCCATGTTTAAGCCTTATAATAATATAATTATGTTATACTTATAAGTAAAACATAATTATATATTATATTATATACCTCTGTTCTAGTATAATACAGTATCATAAAGTTAACTTCACAAGTAGCTAAATAGGGCAGAGATTGTTCTGCAAGGATGTCTTAGTCAGTTCTGCATTGCTGTAATCATAATGCCTGACACGAACGACTCAGTGGAGGAAAAGTTTATTTTTGCTCATGATATCAGAGGTGCAGTCCATGTTGGGCCAATTGCATTGCTCTAGGCCCATGGTGAGGCAGAACATCATAGTAGAAGGGCGAGGGAAGGAGTGCTGCTCCATTAATGGCAGCCAGGAAGCCAAGAAAGGGAGAAGGGACCACAGGGAAGATTCACCCTTCCAGGGTATGTCCCCCGTCAGTGACCCATCAGTGTTCTTCAGTCATGCCCCACCTGGCTACAGTTACCACCCAATCTATTCAAACTAGGATGAACTGATTAGATTATAGCTTTCACAATTAAATCCATTCACCTCTGAAAATTCCTATATAAACACAGGAGCTTTTGGGGGACACCATATATTCAAACCATAACAAAGGGTTATCAGGTATGTGGAAGATACCAAAAAGCATATGAATAAAAGAAAGAATCTTTACGGTACCTTTTGCTACAACTGGTACCCTTTCCAAGTAATGTGAATGGAATCTCTGTATATTCTAAGCTCTCACAGAAAGACCACAAAAGGTTGGAAATGCAAAGCTGAAAATGGACTTTTGTACTGACCTTCCCACATACTGTCGTGTTTATAAAGATCTAGGAGCCCAAAGAGTCAAACATAGGCAAATTTACCTGCTCAAGAGCTTGGTTCTGACAGACTCTAATCCCCTATTATAACAAATGGGTAAAATAAATGGGTTATGGATGAGGCAGACATAAGTTTGTACTGATTCGCACTTTGCATTTTTCTTATGTGTGGACAGAAAATCTGCTGTTTTAATCTTTTCAAAGATGGTGACACCATTGCTCATTAAAAAATAATCTGAAAACTCTTGGGTGAGATCAGGAAACACAAGGAAGCAAGACTCTCATCTTACGGAGGAAGCAGGAATGCTCCAGAGAGTGAACATGATCCTCAAAGGGCTCTGCAATTCCACAAAATAGAGCTAAATGTGTTCTATCTAAGATGTTCCAGTCATGGGGGTATTTTGAGAGTGCAGGCCAAAAAGCTGGAGATGCTATCACAATGTTTAAAGTAAAAATTAAGAAAGACCTATGAATTATTCCACACTGATTTGACTCTAAAATTCAGCTTTCTCTCTGACCTGTTTATACCGTTCTGTATTTGATGCAGTTTTCTCCACTCTTCAGTTACAACTGTCAGATTTTTGGCTCTTAAGGCAATGTATTATGGTGGCAAAATAACATCGGTCCAGGAAAAAGTGCTGGTAGTTTACTTTCAGTACCTGAACATCAAATTAACAGGAAACATAGCAGACTTGACCTGAGTAATTTTTTTCTAACTTTAGTGCAAATATTTGAACACCTATAATACACAAAATGACCTCAAATATTTTACTACAAAAATAATTCTATATACCAAGAAGACCAAACACTTCCTTTCAAGTTCAAATTCAAATTCTTTAATCAGATTTATTCTGCATAACTTTGTTTTCCTCCATGCTAGATTCACTCTTCTCATTTTCTGAATTAAATACCCAGTGAGATGCCCAGACCTTGTCACATATCCTGCTTTACATTCACATCGACATCTAAATACCTATGGACAGCCTGAAAGCTATGAACAAGCCTTTCTTCTTATCACTGGAGTTTTTGTTTGCTTTTAGGTTTTCTTGATATTGGGTTTGCTTTGTTATCAGTGCATTGAGACTGACACTAAGAATGTCATTGAGAATGCCAATTTCAGCTGGAAGAGTTAAAATGAATTGCATTTACTCAGACCTTAAATTCTTTCTGAAAAGCATTATTTACAGTGGTGGATCTCTTGAGTATTGAAGAATATTTTGTTGGTGTTGTTTTGTTTTTGTTTGTTTTAGTACTGGAGATTGAACGCAGGGGCACTTTACCACGAAGTTACATCCCCAGTTGTTTTTGTTTTTTACATTGGGACAGGTCCTAGCTAAATTGCTGAGTGTCTCATTAAGTTGCTAAGGAGGCTGGCCTCAAACTTGCAATCCTACAGCCTCAGCCTCTGAGTTATTGGAATTACAGGTGTGCAACACCACACCCAGCTTTGAAGAGCATTTTTATGAAGTCTCACTGCAAGAGTATGAGATTGAGAGTGTGGTAAAACAAACAAAAACAATACTAATAGGGCTGGGGATACAGCTCAGTTGGTAGAGTGCTTGCACATGCACAAGGCCCTAGGTTCAATCTCCAGTACCACAAAGAAACAACAACAACAAAATAGTACAAATAGAAGGATTTAATGTTGCCAGGATTCTGCCTAGCATTCTGTCAGATCCAGGGTGATCTATTCACTTTTATCACTACTACCACCACCAAAAAAAAATACTATATTCCTAGGAAAACAGAGAATGCTTTAAAAAAAACTCTCAGGTGTTTTTGTTTGCTTGCTTAAATAATCTTACTTCAATAAAATGATAAACAATAGAAGGTCTATGAGCATTAGAAATTAATACTGTGACTCATTAATACTGTTTCATTCATGAAATATTAAACTTCATTTCTTCAGCATTATCCTTTCTTTGTATCAGTTATATTTCGCTTAATTCATAATTACCCCATATATAAACACCCCAGCACATCCCCAGTCACCAGGAAAATTCCATGCTTAGTCACAGAGTGGGTACATACTCCAGAGCATAGATAAACATAGACCAAACAAGTGAAATGTTCCAAGAGCCCTCATGAGATAATCCTGCCAATGACACCAAATCAAATATTCATGTCCAGTATTTGATATCAAAATGAGATATAGAGATAAGTTAATAAGTTGATTTTAACTTCTAGGCTGACTCCTCTGCTGCTGAGCATGTCACTTCCCATTGACACTGACCAGCTTGCAGCATAATGCACATGGTCGTTCATATTAGCTTCAGGAAAAAAAGTGGGAAAGCAAATGATACAGCATTAGCACCCAACCTCATACCCCAAATTCCAAAGGCAAATCAGAACAGCTGGGCCTCCATCTTCTGTTCTCATCTGTATTGCTTTCAATCATATAATGCAACCACAAAACACTGCCATTTTCTCTTAAGGTATTGATTTTCCTTTTATTATTTGTAGGACATGGGGCTACAGCTTTTGAAAATATATCCAAGGTCCTTTTCTCAAAAATATGATCTGTGTCTGACCGAGAATAAGAAATTCCAATACTTTTCTCTGGGTGAATGCATTTTAATTGTGTAACATGTTTCATATTGACCTTTTTATTGCAAACACCCTCTGAGGCAGGAAGCTATCACCACAGTGACTTGCCTTTTTTTTTTTTTTTGGTACTGAGGATTGCACCTAAGGCCCTTGCATACTAAGCATGCACTCTTCCACAGAGTTACACCTCTGATCCTCCATAGTGGCTTTTGAGATTTCTACCACATATCACATAAGGACACAGCTCAAGTAGGATCAATAGCACTATCTTAAGTCCCAATCTAATTATTACCCCACTATTACTTCCTAATTATTAATATTACTACCACTGAGGTAATAGAAATGTCATAATTTCAAAATGTGGAGCCATGTGCATAAAAATTAAGTTCTTCCCTTACCCCATTTTTTTATTTTTGAAGGACTAAGGAAAGTGTATTCTAAATGAAATGTACAAAATAATATTGTTTCCCATTTCCTAACAGCATCTCTGACCCATGAATTTGCATATTTTGGCAGTTTGAACCCCTCACTAATAGAAAGTGTTGTACACACACACACACAAGGGCAAGGACTGGGCAGGCCAGACAGTTAGTGCAATTATCACTTTATTTTACTAGTGAAAAAATAGAATCAAATGAAGAAAAAGCATTCTACCAACAGTTTCGGGGTTAACTAAAATCTACTGCATTTACATTGGTTTATAAGCTGAGAAAATGAAAGAGAATCAGGCAACTATCTAGGAAAATGCACACTCAGGGTAAATCCATTTCATTTTCTTCTCTGACAAGATCAAGGTACCTACTGGAAGATGCTAGTCTGTGAGAAATTCCTAAACCAGTTCCATGATGTTAGACAGTTACTGGCTTTAAATGTTTATGTTACACCAAATGACAGTATGTACTTTTTCTTTCATAAGTAACAGATGTAGTCACAGGATTAACTTACCTCCTATAATATTTCAAAATACTTTCCTTATAACTTTCCAAGGCCAGTCCATCAATGAGTAAGTTAACTGTTAATGGATAGTATGGGTGTTCCTCAGAGGACCTTCACCTCATTCATCAATATAAGTTTTCATAATTAATTAGCATTCTTGCCAAGGTAAAGAAAAACTCAACAACAGGTGAAGTGAATGAAATTGATCAACTTGTTGAAAGCTTCATAACAAATCACCACAGAGTTCTTTCAATGGTGCTGCTCTATACCTCAGGACACATCTGTCTAAGATTGTTTTAAGCTTTTCCTGCCCAACATTGTCAGAACCTGATGCAACATCTACAAATGAAAAATGTGACTGGTAATTTCCATGTATAAGAGTGAAGCTATACTCCAAGAGTCTTGTGACCACCCACATGGGAACACTTCTCCTTATCCCTTTCCTTTCCTTGATTGGAACATCATCACCCAGCTAGAATTCTAGAATTCTCTTCATAATACCAACTCCCATGTTGTTACTTTCCTAGGGCTTCTATAACATGTGAAGAAAATTTTAGAAATTTTTATAGGATTTAAATTCTATATTAGGGTAATTTCAGGTTACTAGAATAGTTGCTTCTCTTTATATTTGAGAACTGGGAATGTAGCTTAGTGGCAAAGCACTTGTCTAGCATGTGTGAGGCCCTGAATTAGATTCCCAGAACCACAAAAGAAAATATAAATAAAATAAAATTCTTAATATTTAATCTTTGGGGAGCTGGGTTATGGCTCAGTGGTAAAATGCTTGCCTGGCACACTTGAGGTAATGGGTTCGATCCTCAGTACCACATAAAAATAAATAAATAAATCTTTAAAAATATTGAATATTTGGGTAAACCATCCAAAGTGAGAGGTACAGTGGACTTTAGGACACTAGCAAGAAAAGTATTTGTAGCAGAACCAAGACTTTATTTTTGTGTGTGTTTGTGTGTGTGTGTGTGTGTGTGTGTGTAAAACACTGAGATAATCAGACTTTATATTATTATTAAATATTAAATATGTGCCCTTTCCCCACTTTTGCCCAACTGCAAGCTAATGGAAGTGTTCTGAGCATGATTAAGGCAGGCTAGGCTAAGTTAGGATGTTTGGTAGATTAGGTAAATTATCTGCATTTTTAGTTGACATGTATTCAACCTATAATGGGTCTATTGGGAGGTAACACCATCATAAGGTAAGGAGCATCTATACTGTTTTACCTACGCTATATACCTATGATGAAGTTTAATGTATACATTAGGCACAGTAAAAGATTAACAACAATTAATAAAATGGGAAATTATAACAATATACTATAATAAAAGTTACATGAATGGGATTGCTCTCTCTCCATATATCTCATTGTACAGTACTAATTGAGGATGAGCTCAGGTACCTGAAACCACAGACAGCAAAGGTGCAGATGCGGGAAGACTACTCTATCTTCTGCCTTCTCAAAGAATCCCCCACCTCCCATGCTGAAACCAGGCTCCCTTGGGAAGAAGGCCTGTGCTAGACAGCAGCCTTTCCTCACTGGCATGCATTGCATATTGTCCCACATTCTGCATCCACGAGACCGAAAGGTCTATCTGCCTTCTCTTAGATCTCCAAGGCCACCTTCCAACCACTGTTTTGTCCATCTACTCTGAAATACCTAATTTTGAGTTTCCAACACATATTTCTCAGAATAAGTGACCCTCAGATTCACCACTGAGAAGAGGGGGGAGTTCAATTAATTTGGAAATCACTGCATACTACATATTCTCCTTCTGAAAATTAAAAGGCAACACTGCAAACAGGAGAAACACTTTAATGGTGGTGAGGAGGAAGCACAAAACATTTTGAGAAGCATAGAGCCTCATTTTCTAATTTGCCCCTAATTTGTCAAGACACTTTCTTATGATGGAATAGGACACTAACTTCCTGTCTGTGTTGACAGATGGTCTTTGCTGACATTAACAACACACTTTTCATATGTGCATCATCTTCTATACCTTATGTGCAGATTGAGCCATTTGATTCTTACAAATACTTACAAGGGAGGTTGCTGGGGTTTTCATCAAGAAACATCTGTGCCTCCTGAAAGTCCATGAGAATGACGCCATGAGAGGAAGGGATGGCACCTGCCCCCAGGCACCAGGGATATAGACTCAGACACCTCCAGAGCCTTGCCACACTCACACATCTAAAGGAGGCAGATCTGGCCCCGGAACTCAGTTCTACCAATTTCTGGGTACAGTTTCCGCTCCCAAATGCCACAATATCAAATCCTCGTTTTAAAAGGTTAACAGAAAACCAAATAATGCCAACTTTTCTTAGATTCTAAATTTAATAACTAAAATTTTGCTTGAGTATTTGTTTCAGCTATTTCAGGAATACTTCTAGTTTGGGTACCAAATTCATTATTTGCTAATTACTAACTAGGAAGATAATCTCAATGTCTTAAGAAACTAAGCAACAATCTGATTTCAACCTCACACATCATCAACATACTTGGAATATTAGATTTATATCCAATACTCACAAAATTTCCAAGATTTTTTAGAACTGGTTGATTTTACAACTAATTTCTAAAGACAAAGGTCTTTCCTATAAAACTAAATTTGAGGGGCTGAGGCTGTAGCTTGGTGGTGAAGCATTTGTTCCAGATGTGTGAAGCCCTGGATTTAAATCCCAGCCACACACACACATACACACACACACACACACACACAATTTGTAAACTCTCTTAAAAATATTTATTTTCTATTATAGTTCTTAAAAGATGTTTTTAAGTGGCTAATTATTAAAATAGCCTTTATTTAAGAAAAGTTGACAAGTACAGTATTATGAAAAGAAAAGAATGCTTAAATGATTGGCTTCCATTGTGTGGCCAAGATGTGTAAGATTCCCATATTCTTCAGCTCTTTGGGGAATAAAATATTAAAGGCTTACACAACATAATTACTTCAAATTTCCTATTAGTCACTAACATACCAAATTAGCTTAGTACTAACCCAGTTGGACCTTAATGTCCATTTATATACTAAAGAATCCTACAGCTGGATCCCTAAAGCCCTGCAACTCAACCAATATGGAATTCATTACCTTTCCTGCCAAATCTGAATTTCCATCTATAATCCATTTCATGGGTACTGACAGTGACCACCCACTCCACCAAGCCACCACAGTGGAATCAATTTCTCCTTCCTCCTTTTTGGACTTTCACCCTGTTGATGGTGACTCCTACATTTAATTTGGGTCCATCTGTTTCAGTAACCCCATGATGGCTATCTCAATTCAGACCTTCATCATTGCTATTGTTACATTCCCATCCTCCCCATCACTGCATCAATTTCTGCCAGTGACCAGCTTTTAACTGCTTTCTCTCTTAAACAGTAAAAGTGAAAATTAAAATAAACACTGCTGGCCATCCTTCAGCAAAATTATTCATCTCTTTCACTGTTGAGGACAAGCAATGTAGGTGGCCCCTACTGGTTAGCCCCTTGTAGCATGCTACAGTCCAATGGATACTTCCAAATGCTCTTCTTTGGCATGTTGGTGCACATTTCTTCTGTCCACGTGGGTTCTGCATTTTACATTTATTTTCCCCAGTTGTATTAGTGTGCATTTTCCAAGCTGTATCCCATTTTGTTATTTCCTGCCTATATTTTAATCTCCTTAAGGTATCATTATAATATTTCTATCCTTCCAGATTCTTGAAATCACCCCTGATTCAGGATCATCTGCCAACTTCATCAATGTGAAGTTCATTCCTCCTTAAATAAAATGTGATGCATCATACAATCCCCCTTAAGATCAAGATACAAGTGGTTACCCTGCCATTTATATTATATTTGATTTACTGCTTTCACACTATTTTCCATCTGTGTGGCTCTTCTCCAAACCAAGTTGAATTTATTTTGCAATAAAACAGGTCAAAACTTTCCTATAAAAAATAAAAATAAAGAAGAAAAGGAAAACTTCTGTCTACATTATATCAAGGCTCTGCTCATCTTTCCATTGACTTTCCATTCTTTTACTCTTTCTGCTCCACAATCTTTTTGTGCCAGTATGATTTGGTGATGGAGAAAAGAATTTCTCCTGCAAACAGGAGCCTAAGGTGGCCAAGCTCCATTCAGGATAAAGAAGGGGCTAGGTGGGACACACCGGAAGCCTCTGAGGAGCAAATGGTGGCTTCTCCTGGCTCTCCCCAGCATTCCCAAGATGCCCTGGCACCTGAGCTACCAAGTGCCACTGAGGTCTAATACTCTAGCACTCACACTCTGTGGCTGAGTTCAGACCTTGCAGACACCTGTGAGAAACACCAGACATTTCCTTCCTCTCTTCAAATGCATGATGTGACTCTCCTGCTCCAGAAGAAAGAGCTTTTATTCATCAGTTCCACGAATCCATGTAGTTCAATCGGCCCTCATCCTGTACTCACCAACAAAATAGGAAAACTTTACTTAGGGTAAGTCCAATTTCCAGTTTAATAATGTATACTAATTTTAGAGTTGGAAAGTTTGGTGTTTTCATGTTTCTTTTAAAAAATAAATCAATATTCTGATATCCCAGGCTGAACAGCTGCAACAGATGCAGACTTATCTTGCCACCTCATTAGAAGAAACAAACAACTCTAAATCTTGTATTACATCCCAGAAGTTGTCAGCCTGAAATAAAAGCTGGCACAGATCCAAGTGGCATGTGCCCTTGAGTCCAGTCATTTTGCCTTCAGTTCTTACATATGTAAATTGAGAAACTGTCAGCAGAAGCAAGCCAGCTGAAAACAGAAGTGTTTAGGGTACACAGACACATTTGTGGGGCCCTCCAGGCCCAGGCCCCTTCCCACCCTTCACCACAAATCCCTTCCTGCTTCCTACTCTGCACCCCCCTGCTCGCCTCCCTCCTCCCTTTCTCCATCCCATCACAACATATTTTTATCATTTACTGCTGGCTGAGTTCACATGCCCAGCTATGGTGGTAGACCTCAGCATGAGAATACAGGATGTAACAAAATTCCAGAGCCCTACAGCCTTCTTAAGGATTAAACTTCAGCAACTACCAGAAAAGGCGGGGCGGAGTGGTAGAGACAAAGCGATCAAACAAGGCAAGAGGGAACATTTTGCACCTGTGTTCCAGAATTTGCAATTAGTGTCACTTTGTTTGTGAGGAGTCCTTGGGATTTCTCAGCCCACCACTGAACTCCAGGGCATTCTTGTTTCTATACAGTCTTACTCATAATCACCAGGAGGTCCAGGTGGGTATAGTTAAAAAAAACATAGTAGTAGTAACAATAAAAATAACACAAAAACAAGATGC
This sequence comes from Geosciurus inauris, assembly GCA_004024805.1. Taxonomy (NCBI): domain Eukaryota; kingdom Metazoa; phylum Chordata; class Mammalia; order Rodentia; family Sciuridae; genus Geosciurus; species Geosciurus inauris. The sequence goes on along the minus strand of PVHX01008557.1, from coordinate 4,240 downwards.
AAACATTTGAGTTTGAATTTTGGCTCAGGCTGGAGCAATTTATCTTTGTGGGGGTCCATAAAAATCCCTGCCCTCTTCCCTTACAGTGTTGTTTTGAGTTCTAAATGACATGACATACATGAAATATGATCTAGAATTGCTGTCTTCACTTCCTTGCATGCTAGCTACTCTTTGAGCTACTTTTGTCCCTTACTCCTCACTAAAACTCCCCTCCTTCCTGGCAGACACAAACAAGAGGGTCATTATCTCTGCATTTGGGTTACTTCTGCCATAGCTGACTTCAACACACACACATGCCCTGATGCTGAAAACTCACCCCCACTTTCGTCTCTTCTCAATGGACAGTTACCTCGTTTCTCCTGGCTGGTTTGTTTTAGTATTCCCTAAGGTTCTACATTTAGTTATATTCACATAATACATTTGCTTATCCTCTCCCATAATCAACTATAGCCCATCTATTGATAATTATCTAAAACCATAAATCAAAAAATGGGTAAAATCAGGACATCAGCCCATTTTTATAAGTAAAGTTTTATTGGAACAGAGCCTCATTCATTCATTTCTTCTGTACAATGACTGACAAGTTTAGTAGCAGAGAGACCACAAAGCCTAAGATAGTTACCAGTTGACACTCAGTAGAAAAAGCTTGCTAGCTTTCAATGCTACTTGCCTTTGTGTCTCCAAGTAACTCTGCTGATCTTGTATCTCTCAGGCCCCACCCACCAAAATGTCTGACATTGGGCACTTTACAAATGGTCAACTTGCTTTTGTGCCACACCTAGAGTTAATGGAAATGTGATCCTTACCCAGGAACATGAGGTTCATCCCAGACTGCACCTTCTTTTACCATGAGCATTTGTGACAAAGCCTGGGTCCATCCTACTCCTACTTCCTAAATCTCTCCCTGTGCCCCATGCCCCTCCCTCTCCAGTCTTCCCCCTGCTGCCATCTTTTCTGCCTTGGGACGCCTTAAGAGTCTCCTATTTCCCTTTCCTTCCTGACACACTTTCCTCTCACTTATTCACCCTTGCTGTCAGTTTTTCCCAACTCTTATTTCTCTGTCAGTGTCTTTCAAGATACGGACTCGAACTCTTCAGATGCACTTAAAATCTCTTCTTGCTTGGTACTCCTGAACCTGCATGAGGAATTCTAAGATGGAAGACCAGTACCTCACTTTGAGATGGGTTAATAGAAACACATTAAATAATTTAGACTTTAGGTGTTATGACAGAACCAAAGTTCAATCCTCTCTTCTTGAGTCTCTCCACACTATCAGATAGAATAGTTCCCTTGTTGCTTTCTGCCACTATTGCTTCTTGATTTTACTTCTATTAGAAACCTTATCACAATTCTTCATGATGATGATGATGATGATGATGATAATTAATGATCATTTGTGGCAACGAGGATTAAACCCAGGCCCTCACACATGCTAGGTAAGCACTCTACCACGAGCTATAGTCCTTGCCTACCACCCCACTTTTTTTCACTTCTATTTTGAGACAGGGTCTCACTAAGTTACCCAGGCTGGCCTCAGACTTGTGATTCTCCTGCTTCAGCTTCCCAAGTAGTTGGGATTACTGAGGTATGTCTGAATTGCATCATGATTACTTGTTACATTTTGTCCCTTCTACTAGGCTATAAAGTTCTCTGAGAGTAAGGGTGAAAGCAACCTGGAAGCTCTAGTACTCTCCCTACTGGGTGGTGTATAGTGGGTACTCAATAAATGTTTGCAAAATACTTTGTAAACTGCAAAGCACTATACCAATATAAGTTAAAAAGAGATAAATCCATGCTACTTAATGTTCCATGTTCAGGTCACTACCCGCTCCTATCCTCCAGACACAAGCTGATTATGGGAACAGCTGCTGATGAAGGAGTTGGTAATGTCCTTGCAAGTGGCTGCACACAAGGGCCTTTCCCACAGTGCTAAGCAGGATATAAATGGAGATGAGGAGAAGGATATTATGAAGAATAGTGATGCTTCATTTACACCGCAATTAACAACCCATACTGAAGTTTAGTCAATCAAACTTATTTGTTGACTGTATATCACATGCTGGGCACTATGTTGATTGTGTTCACAACAAGCTTTTTATGGAAAAACAGAGGGAGAAGAAGAAATGTAACATGAAGGGAAGTTAAAGGGTAATTTGACCTTGTTTATATATTGGGAAAAGGTAGTTTTACAAAAGAGGTAATCAGCTGTTCTCCATTGCCAACCAAGAAAAATCAAAAGAATATGGGATATTCTGTGCCCAAAAGTATAAAATTAGGTAAAAGAAATACACTGCTGACATCAAGGGGTGCTAATTGCTATGAGTGGTTCACGATTTCATTTCAGGGGACGGGTAGCTTTAAACAGCTTGAGAGGCTCTGGACAGTTCTTGAGAAAAGAAGATAGAACTGATAAAATTCTCAAGATACCTCTTTGGACTATGATTACTTTGAAAAATGTGGGCCTATATATAAAATAGATTAAATGATTCAAAACTTTCAACACTTGTGTATCACCTCCTTTGGAAAAACTATTAAAACCTAGTACATGAGATGGCTGACCAACATGAAGAACAGAATTGCTGAGAGGTGACCACAAAATTGTCACAAATTAAAAGGCAATAGGGGACTGGGGTTGTAGCTTCATGGAAGAGCACTTGCTTGCCTAGCACATATGAGGCAGTGGGTTTGATCCTCAGCACCAAATAAAAATAAATAAAATAAAGGAATTGTGTCCATCTACAACTAAAAAAAAAAAGGCAGTGGGACTCCCAGTGGGAACTGATAACTCTGGAATTCTGATAACTGAGGTTCCCAATTTCCTCTCAGTATATCTGACCTATATGACCTTTTGGAAAATGCACAATGCATGGAGAACACACCAAGAAAAATGGAACACACACATGTAAGTAGATATACGCAGACAGAAAGGGTCTCTAAAGAAAAAAAACAAAAAAATAAATGGGCAAAGGAACAAAACAGACACTTCACAGAAGAAGAAATATGACTGGTTAACAAATATATGGAAAAATTTTCAACATCTCTAGGGAAAGATGTTGAAAACTACACTGAGATTCCATCTAACTCCAGCAAGAATGGCAATTATCAAGAATACAAGCAACAATAAATGTTGGCAATGATGTTGGGGAAAAGGTACATTCATACATTGCTGGTGGGACTGCAAATTGGTGCAACCACTCTGGATAGCAGTATGGAGATTTCTTAGAAAACTTGAATGGAACCCCCACTTGACCCAGTTATCTCACTCTTTAGTATTATACCCAAAGGACTTCAAATCAGCATACTACAGTGATGCAGCCACATCAATGTTTATAGCAACTCAATTCACAATAGCCAAGCTATGGAACCAACCAAGGTGTCCTTCAACAGATGAATTGATAAAGAAAATGTGGTATATATAAACAATGGAATATTACTCAGCCATAAGGAAGAATTATGGCATTTGCCAGTAAATGGATGGAACTGGAGACTATCATGCTAAGTGAAATAAGCCAATCCCCAAAATACAAAGGCCAAATGTTCTCTCTTGATGCTAACTGCATATCAAGGGAGGGTGAGGAGAGGAAGAATAGAAGTTCATTGGATTAGACAATGAGGAATGAAGGGAAGTGGGAATGGGAATAGGAAAGATAGTAAAATGAATTGGAGATAACTTTCCTATGTTCATATATGAATATGCCACCAGTGAAACTCCACATCATGTATAACCACAAGAATGGGATCCTAATTAGAATGAGTTATACTCCATGTATGTATAATATGTCAAAATACACTCTACTGTCATGTATATCTAAAAATAACAAATAAAAAAAAAGAAGTAACAGCAGTCACCTTAGGATGGTGACACCACTGTGGTGACATCTATTTCCTTCATTCCCCCTGCCCAAATTCTATAATAAGCATATATCTTAGGAACAAGGTGTTTTAGTCAGATTTTTTGCTGCTGTGACTAAATATCTGGCCAGAATAATTAGGAAAAGTTTATTTAAGGATTCATCCATAGAAGGCCAGCTGTATTCCTTGGGGCTGGAGGTAAGGCAGAGCATCATGGCAGAACAGTGTGGTAGAGAGAAGCAGCTCACATAGTGATCAGGCAAGGAGTGGGAGGGGGGGAGGGAGAGAGTCTACTGGCCATATACAAATATATACCCAAAGCCACTCCTCAATTCCCATCTTCTTCAGCCATACCCTACCACTTCAGTTACCTCTCAGTTAATCCCTA